>CAWUFW010003141.1:0-245000 GCA_963921515.1 Calotriton arnoldi | reverse complement strand
TCTCAGCTCAAACTGGTCAAGAAGACCTTCATGTTTCTAAAACTTATCACTCATCCTATCCAGCCTGCTCGTAAGAGTGTCAATTTTGGAGTTGATCGTATGCAGGCTGTGTCTCGCCTCATTCAGCAGCACCAGTTCTGAGTCAGTCCTGGTAATGCTTCCGTAAGGTGGGTTGATCTTGTGTCTGCACTAGCCTGCTGGATGGGTTTCATCTACTCAAAGGCTAGTTACATTTAGCTTTGGCAATGTTTTCCCATGATGAGGTCGGTGCTAGTCAGTAAATAGGGACCACACTGCATAAGCTGAGGCAGACTGACATGACTACTCGTACCCCCAACACTGCCAGCAGCTGTCCATGGGGAGGAGATTCAGGGAGTCAGAGCCCCACCTGCAGTGATCAGTTCAGAGGACGGGTTCCGCCACAGACCCCTTCAGGTATATTCGGGCCTCCAAAGATGTTCGCTCCCTCGGCAACGCAGGCTGTTGGTGTTCTCTGCAGAGCTGTTCAGCTCGGTGCGACTCCTGCCCCAGGACACAGAAATAACAGTGTCCTCCTCCTTGCACAGCAAGCGATGACAAGGTGATGCATAGGATACAGGTTTTTTATGTTTTATCACCTTGCCCCTCAGGGATGCATTTCGATCCAAGACACTAAAGAATTGGTGGTGTGATAAGCAGATTTTTGGTCGGATGGACAGCTCGGCTGGCAGAGCCTTAATGAATGATGGTCTTCTTGCAGCCTGGCTTGCTAGTGCCTCCCAGAGAGAGAGAGACAGCTTGTGATTGGACGGGGGAAATTATGACAAAGACCTTGTAAAGAGAGGTATTACTATCTTATTTAAATTGGATGCTGAGCTTACCGATCTCTGAAGATTTGTCTACGTAGTAAATAGAACCACACATGTTACAGCACAACTCTTGTGTTTCACATTCATCCTGACACGAATAGGAAATTAGCAATCACCAAATAAATCTGTTATGATTCAATATCTATGCGGTTAAACAGAGGATATGCTTGTAATAATGTTGAATTATGTTTATGTATATAAACTTTGGTTTGTATAAAAGGAATAAAATTTAAAAAAGAATACCATATTTCAAAGTACAATCCAACAACACAATGCAATAATGCAATACAAATACACAATAACAAAAAACAGCACAGACTATCACCACCACAGTAAAATGCACAAACGTTCCACAAATCAACTCACCAAAACTACACAACAGACCAATGACGACACAACATAACAAAGCAGCGCAAATAATGCACAAAGCACAAAAAAAACAGCAATATGCAAGAACAGAACAGTGAAACAACAGAACAGAGCAGCATAATAAATATACCAGCACAATGCACTGCAATACCACAATATCATTCTATGTTATAAGGCAACACAGGGCACAAACCAAAAGCCCAACCATAAAACACCATCCCACAATACCAGAATACAAAACTCAACGCAGCCCCATATAACTCACTTGAGACTTTGTGCTGTTGTGTTATTTTACATTGGATTATTGTGAGTTATTGCTGTGTTTGTGTGTTGAATTGTTTGTAGCATATAGCTTTATAGCTGTAATATGTTGCTATCATGAATTCCATTGTCACTAAGAGGAGTTGATTTAGACGAAGCTCTATTAGCTGGCTGGAGAAACTCCCTGTGTGTTGCTGAGAAGAATATATTTACAGAAAATTACACATTAAGAGTGTGATCAGCACAACATTGGGTTGTATTGCTGAGCTATGTTTTTGTGCTTTAATTGTACTGTTGTGGTATGTTTGTTGTTGTTTTGTTTTGCTATATTTGGTGTTGTGTTACTGGTCTCGCTGATGCGATATGTTATTGTGGCCTGTTATTGTGATATATTTTAATTTTGTTGATGTGTTGAGGTACCTCAACTACAATCTGTCTTCATTACCCTCCTAGCTGCTGAGGCATTTCCACCTCCAGTGCTGAGCCCTTTTTTGATAATTGGGGCACCACACACTTGAACCTTTGTGAATATTTTCCAGTAAAGGTATCTAGGCCAAATGTGCGCACCTTTTCCCCACATGATAGGGGCTCTTAAGGTACAAAGGGCTTGTGAATTCCCCTAGCGGTAATTGAGGAAATAACCAAAAGACAGCATTTTTTGAAAAATGGTAAAAAATGCTATTTAAGAAAATGTATAGTGTTTGTTCACTAAAAAAGGCTTTAACACAAGTTTGCGGTGTAGGACCATCATCTTCTTAGCTTTCAGCAACAAGCAGAACTGTATAAAAATCACTTATTTTAGCTCAGTTTTTTTTACATTTTTTGAAGTAGTAGTCCATTTTGTATATTTTTTGTTTTTTTACCCTACTTACAGTTTGTGGTAGAAACAGGTCTGAAATCCAAAAGGAACAGAGAAAAATATACATTTCTGAAAACTAGACAAAATTCTAAATTCATCAAAAATAGAAAATAGAAACGTCAAGCAATGTTTTATCTGCCATTTTTTACCGTTAACTGATTTACAAAAATAATGTACAATTACTTCTACCAGACAATCTGATACCAGTGATATATTATGGATGTCCAAAAACACATGATACTCATAGCAAGCAACTGTACTGCATCTTGCAATAATTTTTATTGTGTTACGACTATGCTTCAATTCATAAACTACAATCTAATGAATGAAAAAATGGGTATTATGAAAACCTTTGTATTTTTGAAGTATGCAAAGATGAGTTAGGAATAGATGTGATTTGTACAAGTCTGAATTTGGATTCGCCTATACTATCATGATACCATACACAATAGGTGATCACAATTGTGTCTTATAATTGTACATGCATTTCTAGAGATGTCCAAAATAATCTACTTTGGAAGTTCATGTACATTGAGGACAGGCATGGCCCACTACTGAGGATTCCCAACTTTTGCAAAGAAGGGTGTAAAGAAAAATGCCAGAGCCTTACCTGGGTGCCACATTGTGGAAGATAACTGAGATTATGCAGAGATTGAAAGCTAAAAGATCTGATAGATAACTATAATAGCATGCTCATAGAAATGCTCCTTCTCCTCAATGGACAAAGTTATCTTTCCCACCAGGTATTATTCATTTTGCCCATAAGTACAGCTATAACTTCCTTTCAGCACAAAGGTTGCATTATAATGACTACTACTTTATTATACAGTTAATTAAAACCGTAACAGACAAACATCATAATAATACTTGATCAAATGTAAGGATTAAAATATAAGGAATAATAGAAGATTGTTTACACATTTATAAATCTGGCAATTAAAAATAAATATCAGCATTTCAAATTAATGGCAATATATCACAATTGGCCGTTTGGTCCAAAAGAGAAGTGTATAGTATAAAAGACAATAGCAAAAGTGTCACAATGCTTATTACTGAAGATGTAACTTTCATCGACGTTCATTTATGCAATAAGAATAAAGCTTGTCTGTTTCTTATGCTGGGCATTATGCAGTGCAGTTAAAATAATGTTAACAAACTTCCCAGCTCTTGCTAGAACTTGGGCTGAGTTATTACTGAAGCACAAATCAGATGCTTCCCTGCAATGTCTCAGAAACTTTTCCCGATAAACTGTGACCAGTAGGCGTCGGCGATCATTGGCAAGATGAGGGCAACAACATAGCAGATGTAACCAGGACTCATGCGGGTAATTGCAGAGCCTACATGTTAGCTGACCATTCCTCCGAGCCCACAGCAGGTTAAAGTCATGAATTGGAAGGGCTAACAGCCTCATATAAATGATTTTATTGCGAGTCTGCGATTGAAGAGAATAGTTAAAATATGGTTGAGATTTCCCCTTAATATACGAGTCATTCAAAGCTGCAAGGAGTGGTTTTTGGGAAGCCGAGCAACATCTCTCTTGAATGACACTAGAGTAATTTGGCTTTTTATGGTTTTTTTCCACATTGACAGGGAAATAATTGGATTAGAAAAGTTGATGATTTCAATCTTCAATGTGGAAATGGCCAAATGCAGCTGTCTGTACCAAGGCGAGAGTTCTTCCGTGAACACTGATTGCAATTGTTCTTTCATGGATTGAGCTGGTGCCAGTAGAGTGTAGATGTAGAATTTAATAAAGTCTCCCAGACAATAAAGATCTGCACTTGCCAGGCCCAGCTCAAGTCTCAGCCTCGCCCTCCTTGCATGCTGAGGAGCCGAAAATATTTTCTTATAGGCCCTTATTTGATAATTCACTAAAAATGAATCCATTTTGCCAGGGAAAGCCAGGTGACCATAAGACACTGCCGGGAGCAGTTTGGCGCGAAGAACCCTTAAGATTGACTCGGCTGTGGGGCTGTGCAAATGCCGATTCAAGCGCCTCAGACTATGTATAACCCCTGCTCCCTTGGGCCGAAGATGTTTGAGATGGGATACTTGATTTGCCTTTTCGTTAAACCAAACTCCTAGGTAATTATAGCTAGTGCAGGTCGCTATATGTAGACCACCTGCTCGCCAAGACAGATTTTTCTTTTTTATGTTTCCCAAAAATCATGACTTTGGTTTTTGATTCATTCATCAGAAGATTGTTTTTTTATATTATATGTGTTAAGGGCAGTGAGCGCTTTTTGTAGACCTGTTTTTGTGTGGTCCATGATAATAATGTCATCAGCGTATTGCATAATCTGTAGACGTATGCCACCCAATTTTGGGGCGACCAAAGTTGCACCTGCCAATTCTTTAGGCAAATCGGCAGTATAAAGATTAAATAGTAGTGGGGCTAATGCGCAGCCTTGCCTTAGACCATTTTTTGTTGCGATTTTTGCAGATACTGTTGTGGCACTTGTTTTAATCCTCACCCAGGTTTTCTGATGCAGAGATATCAGTGCAGAGAGAAGTGCAGATGGTATCCCCCAGGAGTTTAATTTGTTCCATAGCGTCCCTCGATTGACTCTATTGAACGCTGCACTGAAGTCCACAAAACAGCAGAATAAAGGTAGATGATTGGCCAAAGTGGCTCTCCACGATAGGTAGGACAGCGCTATTATATTATCCGTCGTGGAGCAGCCTGATCTAAAGCCTGACTGAGTACGGGGAAGGATGCTATTTTCTGTAACCCAGTTTTTGAGTTCTACCAGCAGGACACGAGCATAGGCCTTAGCTTCGATATCCAATAAAGCTATTAGCCTGTAATTGGCCGGGTTTGAGCGGTTACCCTTTTTATGAAGTGGATGTAATATTGAGCCCTGCCAAGTGGATGGAATTGTGGCTGTAAGAAAAGCTTGTTTAAAGAGAGGTGTAAGGAGCTCTGCCCAGAACGATCGATTTGATTTAAAAACTGTAGCGGGTATTCCATTTGGCCCTGGCGCGCCATCATTCCTCATGCAACTAATGATCTTGATTACTTCGGCTTTAGAGATGCCTGGACCCTGGGTGTTTTCATAATTTGGTGCTTGAGGCAAGGAGAGGGCTGACAGCTCCCCTGTCCCACTGCTGTAGAGCTGATTGATGTGATTCACCCAGACATTCTCGGGTACCCCGTTCTCCTTAGACTGGCCACTATTACTGACTTGGTTGATATATCTCCAAAATGGAGCTGGATTTTTTTTCTTTAATAAGAGAGAAAATTTTAAGCCAGGCTTCCTCTATTCGTTTAGTACGTTGCTCCCATGCGCGTTTCTTGTAGGCAGCTCGAAGTGATCCATTTATGGCACCCTGCAATGCTTTTTCATTATAATGACTATCCCAGAAAATGTTGTGGACTTTTCCCACCTCATCAGCTACTGATACTGGTTAAATTGGCAACTCCGAACATGGGGAAAAACCGGGCCATTACAAGTGGAATCCTGAGGAATGTCCCCTTAGAAAAGAGGAATTACTGGAGAATTGGTCATTTAAGGCTGATTCCCCATGTAATTCTTTATTTTCCCCCATCATAATGAGGTCAAAGGTTATCAGTTAAAGCATGCTGACCAGCTACACACTCACCAAGAATTTACAATCTGTCAACAAGAACTTGCTAGTTATAGCCAAACCACCCTGTGATTATGATCTTCCTACTGTAGGAAATTGGGTTGTTGGTTGACTGGGGTGTGGACCCTGGTCAAGCAGTAACCACAATCCTTGTCAGAGTAAGGCACAAGCAAACCAAATATTAACATGTGCACACCCCCCTGGTATCTTGGTACAGAGCAGTCAGGTTAACTTAAAGGCAATGTGTAAAGCATTTGCACAACACTTCAAAAGGTTACACAGTGAAAAGACACCACAAAAGGAACCCACAACAGGGCTAGAAAAATAGAGCTTAATTAAATAAATCCAACAAGACCAAAACGACAAACATCCAATCAGTAGAACCGGAGTTATTCAATTTTAAGGTTTTCAGAGAAAATAGCACCAAAAGGTGTAAAGCGTCAGCTGTGGATATCTGGTCGCGCCGGACATAGACAGAGTCAAAAGTTCAGGCTGACCGGGATGGAGCGTGGGCCAGCCACAGGGGTCCAGTTAGGCTCACTGAAAAATAGTACCTTCAATCCTGGTTTGCAGAGCATAGCATGAATCCGCCTTGAAGATGTGTCGCGCTGTTGAGGCGATATGTCGGTTCTGAAATGCGGTGAGGCTGCGGTGCAAGGTCCAGCATTGTTGTCAAGGCTGCTGTTGACGAGAGATGCGAGTGCCTGCACAGAGGGTGTGACCTGCAGCAGCGGTTCCAAAGGCAATGCGGTCTACAGCGGAAATGGAAGTCTTTTGCGACGGGTCCAATCCACACAACAGCAGAGATAGGATGGGATAAAAATGTATAAAGCGCACTAATACCCGTGGATGTCAAGGTGCTAAGCGGACGGAGAGAAAAAGAAGGCACAGATCTGCCAACTATGTTGAAAAAAGCCATGTCTTCAGCAGCTTTCGAAACACCGGAAAAGATTCTGCATTAGAGACAGAGAGGGGCAGGATATTCCAGAGTTTGGCGGCCGCCACAGAGAAGGAGCGTCCACCCCATCTGACCCTGCGGAATTTAGGAGAGATCAGTTTTCTCTGGGAGGAGGATCTCAGGGTCCTCCCGGGGTGTACCATTGAAACATGGTTTTTGTCAGGGACTGTCCGGGACTATGTCGGGAACACAGTCAGGGACTTGGGCAAGGACTGGGAATGGGGTACAAAACGTACACAGAGAGAGGAGTACAGCGCTGCCCAGGATCACCCAGGAAGTCAGAGGAGAAAAGGGATCCAAAGGGGAAGCCAGTACAAAGGAACAAGATGGCTAAGACTCAGAAAGGAAGGGCGCTCACAAGGCAATTTAGCATTCAGACTAACTACACCCAGGACGGACATGCAAGACATATATATAATACAACTTTAGCAATAAAGGGGATGTGGGGTAAAGCTCTCAGGAGCTCCACACGGTAAGACTGAAACGCAGTAAGTTCCTCACCCACAATTGCTGTTACAGATACTGACTGAAAATACCCACATATAGGATATGCATGCAAAGGCAGGGTCTGTGGAGCTTATACCTATGGTGATGTTATAACAGTAACTCAAAGACAATACTCACAGTGAACAAGAAACACCACCTAGGTAGTCAGCTGTGCCCACGGATCCTGGCGATCAAACAGGAACACGCAAGGCAGTAACAGCAAAGGGGTAGAACTAAACACAAGCACAATAGACAAGGAGCTAGCAAGGAGGAGTGCTTAACAGGAAAGGAAGGAAATCACAGGGCACACTTGGCAGAAAGCAGGTAACAAACATACAAGGTAACAGAAGCGAGACAGCAGAATAGAAAGATAGCAAACTAGAACTGGAACCAAGGAAATGGGAAGAAAGGCAGGGACTGGAAAAGGATATACAGAAGGGGAGGCTACAAGGGTATACTAGAATAGTGCAGGGTCAGGAATCAAGAAAACAAAGTAGCATAGAAGGCAGTGCTGGGGCAGGAACAAGAATTGAGCTAAGGCTCAGGAGTCAAAGTAGCCCTGCAGGTAGTGCTAGCTCAGGAACAAGGGAAACTGCTGCAGGTCAGGAACAAGGAATGCTAAGGCTCCGGATTCAAGGTAGCACTGCAGGCAGTGCTAGTTCAGGAGAAGGGAAACAGCTGCTGGTCAGGAACAAGGAATGCTAAGGCTCAGGAGTCAAGGTAGCACTGCAGGCAGTGCTAGTTCAGGAGAAGGGAAGCTGCTGCAGGTCAGGAACAAGGAATGCTAAGGTCTAGGAGTCAAGGTAGCACTGCAGGCAGTGCTAGTTCAGGAGCAAGGGAAACTGCTGCAGGTCAGGAACAAGGAATGCTAAGGCTCAGGAGTCAAGGTAGCACTGCAGGCAGTGCTAGTTCAGGAGAAGGGGAGCTGCTGCAGGTCAGGAACAAGGAATGCTAAGGCTCAGGAGTCAAGGTAGCACTGCAGGCAGTGCTAGTTCAAGGAAACAGGAAATAGCTACAGCTCAGGAAACAAGGAGTCAAGAGAGCACTGCAAGCAGTGCAAATCAGTAACAAGAGATAGCTGAAGCCCAGGAACAGGAACAAAGAATAACTATAGCTCAGGAACTCAGGAAACAAGGTAGCACTGCAGGCAGTACTGGTTCAGGTACAAGGAACAGCTATAGCTCAGGAATCAAGGAATTTCAAAAGCTCAGGAAACAAGGATCGGTCTCACCAGAACACAGCTACAATGACCAACACTGGGCTGAAGGGAGCTGGGGCTTAAAAGAGCTCACAGTACTCACATGCATCAGGTGTGAGCAGGCCAGCAGCAGCCAGCCACAGGTGAGCTGAATTCCTCCACCCATCCTTGGCCTGCAGGGGTGGAGACGAAGCAGTGAGCAGGGAATTCTGGGTAATGGCGTTTCAGGCATGAGCAGGATGGCTTCCACAAAACCAGGCATGGATTGGGAATGGATGTCAATTCCTAAATGATGTCCAAATACCTGGAAGTCAGGAAATGCATACAGGGGAGTGTCTGGAAGCATATTAGAATTCTGGAAAGCCCCACAATTTGGCCCCCTGGTGGTGGGAACGAGAGCACAGGGAGTGAATCGTGACAGTTTTCAGCTGTGGTGAGCCTTTGCTGTGCAAGGCCTTATAGACTGTACTAAGGACTTTGAAGGAGATGCGCTTCCTAATGAGGAGCCAATGCAGAGTGCGGATCCCCTCCCTAGCTGATTGATGCTTAGGAATATTGAGGATCAGCCTGGCTGCCACGTTCTGGACGACCTAAAGCCTGTTCAAGGAGGCCAATTTGATGTTGAGATACAATGCATTGCATTAATCAAGTCGGGAATTGACTAGTGCAATGATGGTGGGCCGATGCAGTTCAGATAGAATATAAGGAAGCACTTTTCTGAGGGTTTTCAAGATGTAGAAACAGGTGCTAACAGTGCGGCTGACCTGAGCATCAAAGGTCACACCCTCGTCAAAAAGGGACCCCCAGGTTTTTAACTGTCCTAGCCAGGACAGGGAGAGGACCACAGTCTGCCGGCCACCAAGTACAGTGGTACAGTGATGCAACCTTGCCTGTAAGCTTGCACCATGATGTTGCAGAGAAAAAAGGGGCCCACCTCCTAGTGTCCTACCTGTCTTTCTAGAATTATGCTTACAATGGGGATTATGGGCAAGAATCAGGGAGGAGAGCCTTCCAGGATGTCATTTTCCCAGCCCCGTTGTTCTGTTGTCAACCTTCATAAGACGGGGAAGATTTACTAGGTATTCTGCATGTGTGGGTTACCCTGTACCACCCACCCACTTTAACTGTGGACTGTGACCTGTACCGGCCATCAACTGGAGGACTGTTAATGGAGGGATGAGGAAGCGTTTGAACGGGTCTTCTCCTGGTGGGGAAGTGTTGAAAGCAGTTAGGGCTGATTACCGAAATTACATACAAATCGCAAGTTATATACATAGTATACACTTATTGCATCACATACATTTTAACATAACCATGACCGTGCAATCATTATGTACTAGACATCTCTGGAATAGTTGTCAGAGAGTTAAAGAATTAGTCGTCTGATGAGTAACAGATGGGTCACAGGAGTTACATCGCTCCCGTTTCAATGTTTTCTTGGTGCATGATGCGTGATAACAAAAAAGGAGCATAAAAGCCTGACCAGTTCTTGCATCAATTGAAAAAAGCACAAAAGTCTTTGCAAGTCTTGCTTTCGCATTTACTTTGCCTTCTCTTAGAAACCTGTATGCCACATTGTGTTAGTAAACAGTATTAGGGTTAAAGCTGCGATGGGTTAGTGTTGCTAAGAGTTGTTGCGCACATCTACAAGGAAAACATAAGCTTTTGCTGGCCAGCGTGATGCTTCATTCCCTATTTGTTCAGATTTGTGAGCAATCATAGTTTCTTTCCTTTGGAGGCTATGCTGAGTCTGGAATGCAGGCGAAGGCACTCTGCGGACGTAGACCCTGAGCTGCATTTTGAGAGATTTGGGAGCCTCAAGGTATGATTGCAGTGCAGCAATAGGAAGAGTTCTGTGGCCATATTGCAGAGCGGAGCAGGATGCTGCTCTCAGGGTGCCAGTCTTGACGCAAAGCATTGTTTGGCAATCCAATACGATTTAAATAGACCGCCTCTGTGACCGCACCCAACATGGCTGACGGCTGTGCTGGAAAACACTAGACCGCTCGGCACCAAAACAGCGCGCATACTAATGTCCATGCCAGGGGCTGAGATAAACATATAAAACAAATAGAAACCCTTCAGTTTTTGTTACGGTGCTGAGGGGTGAGATATTAAGCTTATGATTTGTTTCAGTGTCAAACAAAACAAAACAAGATTCATATTGGTGAGCATTCAACTAAGAAAACATGGCTTTAACCCCTTCGATGCTCATGACGAGCTGAGCTCGTCATGCTGCGCGGTCGGCGTGTGCGCATGATGAGCTGAGCTCGTCACGACCACGCCCGCAATCAAAATGTCCAGCACCTGGGCGGAATTCCGATCGCGGCGAAGGCGTTAAGAAAACATGGCTTTATATCAAACCAATAACAAACCATTGTAGTATTCCTGACATGCATAGGATACATACTTCTCATGTTTTACCATGTACATAGTGTGGTAGTGAAGTCATGCACACATTCCTGAACACATGATCACTGACAGTTCTGCGTCAGTTCTGCTCAGGGTTGCACCACACAGCAGAGAAGAAGCATCCGTTCTGCTGAATCCTCAGGCTTGCAGAGCACCTAAGGCCCACTTCCAAGGGTCCAGGACTGAGGTGGCACCTCTTGGCAGGGTAGACTCACAGATGGCAGAGTCCAGGAGCAGATGTATGGTTGTTGGAAGCCTGTTATGTCTCTGAGGCTTAAGATCAGGAAGTCAGCCAACTAGCGCTTGGAGTCACTCTGGGTTCTGGGTTCAACAGATGCAGAAAGAGTCTTTCTCACTCAGCCAAGTGGGCAGCAGGCCACAGGTCAGCACAGCAAAGCAGGAGTTCAGCAGAGTGCAGTCCAGCAGACTGGCAGTCCTTAAGCAGCACAGCAATCCCTCTTGCTGGCAGAGTATCCACAAGTCCAGAAGTGTACTGAATTAGTGATGTCTGAGGTCAACAATTTATATTCTGGTGCCCTGGTTTTGGCAGGTGGGAGAAGCTTCTAGACAGTGACTTTGAAGTGCAACGAATTCCCTGCCTCCCCTGCCCTGGGTCCAAGTTGGCTCGAGTGACAATGAAGGGTCATTAGGCCTTTTGTGTGGGGACAGGTCACAGCCTATTCAGGTATAAGTGAGGCTGGATCCAGCTCCTCCTACCCTTCTTGCTAGTGATGGCCCATCCAGTCACACCTAGGCTCCCATTGTGTGTGGCTGTTTATGAGGAATATTCAAATCCCAATTGCCAACTACACCCATACATGTGATCAGAGGCAGGCTGCAGGCACCAACTGGCTAAGGCCGGGAAAATGTAAACTTTCTATAAGTGGCATTTTCAGAATTGCAATTTAAAATCTGACTTCACCATAAGTGAGAATTTTTACATTTTGATTTCAGAGGCACCAAACATGAACTGGTCATCTCTCCCATCTGGAAGTTACACTTATGCAAGAACGCAACTCCAATGTGATCCTATGGGAGAGATAGACCTTGCAGTAGTGAAGAACGAATTTATGAGTTTTTCACTACCAGGACATGTAAAATGTAAAAGTACATCTCCTACTTTTTAAGTACATTGCACCCTGCCCTGTGGGCTGTCCAGGGCCTTCCCCAGGGGTGACTTATGTGTATTAAAAAGGACGGTTTGGGCCTTGCAAAAGGCATATTTTGGCAGGTTAAAATGGCAGTTTGAAACTGCTCACACAGGCTTTGCAATAGCAGACCTGAGACATGTTTAAAGGACTACTTGATTGGGTGGCACAATCTGCGCTGCAGACTCACTAGTAGCATTTAATTTACCGGCCCAGGCACAGGTAGTGCCCCTCTACGGGGGACTTATAAGTAAATTAAATATTGCAATTAGGGATAAGTCAATATTATCTTGCTTAGAGGAGAGAGCAAAAGCACTTTAGCACTGGTCAGCAGTGGTAAAGTGCTCAGAGTCCTAATAATAGCAACAAGCATTGGAAATGCTATAGGTCTCCCATTTATTTAAGTTAGAGCTATTGGCATTGTAAATGGCAATGGTTTTTTACAAATGCTCTCTTGGAGAGTGATTGGCCACAAGTAATCCGAACAAGCAGAGACTTTAAAACCAAGAAAAAGAGTTGCACAGTACACATGAATAAAAACATTATCACGAATGATGACAGTTTGCAGCGTACATTACATCCCACTCTCAAGAGAGATAAAAATAAGTTAGAAATTGAAAAATAAAGGGCTACTGAAGCTGTCTGTCTGTCTGGACGACCAGGAAAGGATGAGAGAGTGAAAGTGAGGACACTGGATTGATGTGCCACGGAATAGCACCCGCGAAGCTGGCAGTGGCAGGGATCACAGTGTTTTAATGTACTAAATCCACTTTCCCTCTTACTTTGCGGCACTGAAGTGCAAAGCCAATGTGATACACAGACTCGATTGCCTTTCTGAACTGCAGTCCAAGGTGTGAAAGGGCCGCTGCCAAGAAAACACACCCTTCTCTGCTTACTGCATGACTCCAACGATCTGAAAAGAAACAAGAAACAACAAGGCACACGGATGTGGATGGTTTGGGCCCGGGGGCACGAGAGAGTGCCCTCAAGGAGGTCTCTGCTTGTGCCCCGGGGGCACCAGAGAGTGCACAAAGAGCACGGGAGCCCTCAAGGAGGTCCCTGCTTGTGCCCCGGGGGCACCAGAGAGTGCACAAAGAGCACAGGAGCCCTCAAGGAGGTCCCTGCTTGTGCCCCGGGGGCACCAGAGAGAGCACAAAGAGCACGGGTGCCCTGGGGAAACAGTGGAGTGTACGCTCATTATCTGCCTGCTTATATCAGTCTAAACTTGTATTTATAGTAGGAAATTGATTGAGGGAGCAGGAAAAGTACTATATATCACGCATAGCTGCCAAGGTTTGAGATTGCTATGTGTGACATTTTCATAATTGAGGTGTAATTATGAGTGACATTTCAACGACTATGAGTGACACTTTCTTTCGAGCAAAATCAAGCGATGAAGACGAGGGAAAGATATAAATAAATATCAGAGAGTACATCCATTTGTGCAATGTAACTGCGCAAGGAAAAGCATATATAAGAAGTCAGTGCAACAGTAGGAGATCGTGACTCACACCGTCGCTGCCACGTTTTCAGATTGGTTCCATTGTTTCAATGCACTTCTGAGTGGCGTTCAACTGCAAATGAGTGAAACTGAGAGTGACACTGAAAAAGCTAAATTAAGAAGAAATTTCAAACTATTGAGCAGTGAGAAGGGTTAAAACTCCTCAAAACCGCTTTCTAAGATGACCATTATATAAAACAGTAAGTGACTCGGCTGCATCTGCCAGTACAGACTCGCTGTGATAACCGCACCACAGCGCTGAAGAAGACGTGTTTTGCATATGTCACACTCCGTCCAATTAAGCTCGCTGCCGGAATTATTTTTTATCAGAAAAAATCATGGGGCAGATTTACAAGCCCCTTGCGTGACTTTTGCGCTGCCGTTGCGTCACTTTTTTGATGCAACAGCGGCGCAAACAATGCGGCCTATTTACAACGTGACGCATCTAGGGAGATGCGTCACGTTGTAAAGCCCTGCGTCACATTATACCTGCGTCAGGTATAATGTATGCAGGGTGGGCGTTCCCACGCAGGAAGGCCTCGTAAAAGTGACTCCATGAAATCTACAAGATTTCACTGCGCCACTTTTAGGACGCCACTGCGTCAAAACCTTACGCCTGCTTGAAGCAGGCGTAAGTAGTGACGCAGTGTAGTGTAGTGGGAATAGGCCTCAACACGCATTGCTGGAGTTGCGTCGTGCTTGCGACACGACTCCAGCAATGCGTGACTTTTCCGCCAACAGATGCGTCAGAATTTCTGTCAATCCTTGCGCCATAGCGCACCGTATTGTGAATACGGCGCATCTATGGTGGCACAAGGGTTTCTAAGGGTGGCGCAGGGAAAGTGACGCAGAGATGCGTCACTTTCTTGTAAATCTGCCCCCATCAGTTTAACCTGCCACAGCCACCTGGACCGACAGGCCACAAACAGACAAACATAATCATCCCAAATACTGACCTGCTGTCTCGAGACCGGACGGCACTGGCAGCAGAACAGCTACGGAAGGGAAAGCTGCAACCTGCAACATTAGTGTCTCAGAGGTCAAATCCCCATGGTCTGAGCTGTCTGCTGTACCCAGTGCGCACTGACAATACCACGTGACACAAAGGCAGTAGTTTCAGCTTCATGGAAGCTCCAGGCCGGCCCACCCGTCCAGCACCAAATTATCTCCTGACTCACTTCCTGACCGGATATTACCCCGAACCCCCTGTCCAGGGCACAGGCTTCTCTACTGTGCAGTTCTGGGGTCAGGAGGGGTGAGCTGCAGCTCTTCGTACTTCAGCATGTTCCTGCTGCTGCACAAACTCTTCCTGCACACAGGTCAGTACACAGAAGTACTGCACACACGGTAACCGCTTCTGATGCATGATATCTCACTGCATAGGTGATACCTGTGCAGTGCAATTAAATATAGCACGGCTATCTAATGCGATTTTGTAGTGCACGTGCACTTTGCAGCTGCACGCTCTCTAATTGCGCAACGCTAGGGGGAACGTTACTGCATGCACTCGGACTCCTGTGGAATCCAAGTGCTGCCCCCTGCACATCAAGCCTAGGGATGCACTGATCCTGTAGGCTGGTGCCCCCGCCTCGCTGGAGATGGGGCCGGCCCCTTTTAGAGTCAGCAGGCCCAGACCAACAGGACATTTAAATTAACAAGCCCCACCTCCATTAAAAGAAGTGAAAAGTATCCCAAGACAGGCATACGGGCGATGTTAATAAATAAATAATGGCGCACGGCGAGTGCCGTTTGATGCTATCATAGGTGGGAGGGGTCTACTTTAGAGGCAATGCAAATAAAGAGAAACATAAGGGCGCCGTAAATAAATAAATAAAGGCGCATGGCGAGCCTGCTCGATGCAGTTTCGGAGGTGAGAGGAGCGTGCTTTGCAGACAAGCCATGAGAAAAAAAAACCCAAAAAACTAAAATCTCGGGGGGGTGGGGGGGGGGCGCTAGAGGGCGCATGACAGGATGGCCGTACCCTAGTGTAGCTCTGCCCGGCTGATCTCCAATCCGCCAAAAATCCGCCCACAAGTGCTGCATCATTGCCTCGGAACAGCGTGGCCTGCAGTGTGAACTTCCCCTGCTCACATCGGGGGTATCGCGGATTACTAGGGGCCGCCACAATGACCAAGATCCAGACGGGTGTGGACCCGGTTGTGACCTCGCAAAATGGCAGCCGCCACGAAGCCACGGGGACGGAGATCCCCCACTGTCGATCCTGACGCCGGAGGCAGGCGGCGATTGCTTCACAGCGGATTGTGCTGGCGCTGCTTGTGCTTTGCGGCCCCTGGAGCTGCCTGATCTGTCGGGAGGGCGGCCAGCGCTCTCCACACTGAATAGGAGCGCGGCGAGGTGCGGAGGCCTGACAGGCACTGCCGACGCCTGGTGTGAATTCCAGGGCGGCCCGACAGCACCATTGGCGCGTCTGGTGCCGGTTGGGGTAAGTGGGGCAGGGCCTGGCCTGGGCCTATAGCTGCGGAGGTGGGTGTGGGCCTTGGGGTGGGCCGCGGCCTGCGAGCTGTGGCTGGCGGCCGGGGCGAGAGAGGAGCGCCCGACATCGTGGAGCAGCGGTCACAAGAGCGGTCTGCATTTGGGGCACTGGGCGCTCTCTTTGAACTGCCGATGTCAATACAGGTGTGCCCGGATCACTGCTACATTGCTTAGCTGCCCCTTAACCACTATACAGCTGCTTCATACCTGCATAAATACGTTTGCGGGCTGCCATAGTTTCTCCTGGCTTGCATTGACACTGCTGGTTGCCTGATTTCTTGTCACACGTAGGGCGAAGTGCACAGGACATACTGAAGTTCTTTGGTTGCCTCTGGCCTGCTGGCGCGTGGGACCCTAGTGAGCACTACTGAGCTGCGCCATAGTATTTCTGAGAGCACGAGCAGTGAGATTATCTGCCAGTGACTGCGGAGACGTAGGCATAGCTGCCCCTCTAGGCACAATAGCTGCTTGGGTCTGAGGGCCTAGTATTTGGCAATCAGGGACAAAAGTATTGCTGGTCAGACGATTCCAAGTGCACCCCTGCTCTTTTGCTGTAGCCCTACCTGCCACACACCATGGGGAAAACGGATAAGTCCCAACCTCGCCTTACGTTTGAGGCGCGAAAAACCGGTAAAATGCAGCAGAAGGCGGCCTCTGATTCGGAGGCGGACGCCCCAGGTGACGGCCCATCCACACTAGAAACGACACTGTTGGCCATGCAAAAAAGCCTCCAATCCATGGAAGGGACTATGGCTGCCCTGAATCATAGACTGGACCACATGTCTGCTCAACTTGAGAAGCAAAACACGAGGATGGGGGAGGGTCTCCACCACAGAAGATGGTCTCAGTGAGGTCTCTGGCAAAGCACTTAATATGGAAAAAGTCCTTGCGCTCATTTAAGCGATACGTGGATACGCATGAACGGCTGGGTGTCTGAAGCTTTCCCGATAAACAGAGGCACGCGGCAGGGCTGCCCCCTGTCGCCAATCCTTTTTGCGCTCGCATTAGAGCCTTTAGCTTGTAAATTGCGCCAGCGGCATGCTCAGGCGGCGCTTCGATTTCATCAGCGCTGCTGGTGGTCTCGCTGTACGCTGACGATATGCTGCTGTATGTCCGCGAGCCTGCTACGTATTTGCCAGAATTGCTCCGTGAATACGTGAAGTTTGAAAGATATTCAGGTCTAGGCATAAATTGGGCAAAGTCGACAGTGTTCCCGCTGACGGCCGGCACCCGTGAAGTGGAGTTGGACTTCCCCCTGACGTGGTCCACTGACCCGGTACGGTATTTAGGTATCTGGCTGCACAGAGACCCCGATGTGGTGATCTCTACGAATTATGGCCGTGTCATCACTAAGGTTTCTGACCAGGCGGCACGATGGGCTAAGCTACCGCTTTCACTAGCGGATCGAATAGCAGTTGTCAAAATGACGATTCTGCCAAAACTTCTTTATTTGTTCATCAACATCCCGATTTGACTGAATATCGCATTGTTTAATATGCTTCAATCAGCCCTCTTATCTTTCGTATGGGGAGGTAAGAAACCCAGATGCAGCTGTGATGTGCTGGTGCAACCGTTTGAGCGAGGTGGCTTTGAGGCGCCTGACATGAGGCTCTACTACTTGTGCGCTCAGGCACAGTTTGCGCATTTCTGGTTTTTTCCACAGCTGTTCCAGCCACACATTGCAGTTGAGGCAGATTCGGTGCTCCCTGTGCCACTTGTAGCGGCTGCATTGTCGGGTGGAAGTGGTGGGCCGCGAACCGAAATCAACCCTGTTCAGTGCACTGCGTGGGCATGGAAGGCTTTGGCTAAAAGGGCACATCTAGACTACCTATATGTCTCAGCGCTACCGCTTGCTGCACATCCGGATATTTCCGCTACACAAGAGCAGGCCGCTTTGAACACATTGAGAGGTGCGGGGATCACACAGCTAGGTGACCTCAATGAGCATGGCCAATTCCGGCCGTTATCAGACTTACAGAATGGGCGGGATCATGATATGATGCTGGGGTTCACCTATGTACATGTGAGGCAGGCTGTCCGAGCTATCTATCCTGCTTATCCAGCAGAACCTAGAACGCTACTGGCACTGCAGGCGGTGCTAGCAGGCGAAGCACGTAGTGGTCTGATAACTAAATTGTATAATGCTTCCCTGAGGGAGCGGGACCTTCTTGACAATTCCTCCTACAATAAATGGAATGCAGCACTAGGAGCCGCACTGTCACTGGATGCTTGGAAGTTTTGTTGCACACTGACGGGTCACCTGACGGCGAATTGTAACCTCCGCATTATACATTTCAAGTACTTTCATCAGTTATATTACACACCTCTTCAATTGTGTAGATTTGGTTTGCGGGAGAGTGCACGCTGTGTGCAATGTGGGCAGGCTGATGAGGATTTTATGCACCTTGCTTGGCACTGCGCTGGTATACATGCATTTTGGATTCAGGTTACACGAGTGCTCACGGAGGTGGTGCTGGAAACTGTGGTGTGTGCGCCTGATGTCTGCCTATTGGGTTGGGTAAAGAACCTCAAGCCGTGCAATCGGAGACTGGTGGCTGTCTCTAACTTATTTGCCAAACGAGCGGTTGCGCAATGTTGGGGTGCAAAAACTACCCCGACAGTAAAAAAATGGGTCCGAGACTTGCTGTATTGCAGGGAACAATTGGGGACGTATGCGGAAGAGCTGCCTGAGGCCTCGCGGCCCAAGGACGTTTGGGCTCCACTAGCGGGGTACTTGCTTGGAAATCCTGTCCTGCAGTAGACAGCTGTGATGATGTACTGATTGTACGAGGTGGTGGGATTGCGGCCGCCATTGAGAACTGTTATGTGTCTAGACTATCCGTGACACCGGGTACCAGAATAGCTCATTAAGTGCCGGGTTTTGGGGTGGGGAGGGGAGGGTGGAGGGTCTGTTCATTTTGTGTACTGTTCAAATGTAAAATTGCTTGTACTGCCCCATTGTTCGAACTGCTTTGCTTGGTCCCACATTGGGGCTATGTATCTTCTTGCTACAAGCTGTTCAATAAAAAGAATTAAAAAAGAAACTAAAATCTCAGCAGACCGCAATGAAGTGAATGAGCCAGGAGTGTTTGGAGGGCGCGGCACGGCGGCACAGAGAGGAACCGAGCACAGCAGTCAGCCTGAGGGAGAAATAAAAATAAAAGAAGCGGCCGCTATTGTCCCGGCTGCGCACATCGTCCTTCCTGCAGTAGGAAAAAAGAAACTAGTGATTACAGACTAATAAACACGTACCATGTAACAACAGAAGTAAAGGGACCAGTAGCCATGGGAGGTTGCAAATGAAGAAAATGCGGTAAGGAGGGACTAACAAACCGATTGCTGAATCAGAAGCCTGCATTTACGAAGGACAATGACAGAAGCCAGTGACAAATATGGGCGGAGAGTGGGCGGGACTTCTCTTCCATACTCTACTACAGCAGATCGCCAGAGCAGCGCATGCGCGCCGACTCAGGCTCGACCTGAAAACGAGGTCAGAAAAAGAGGAGGGGGAAGGTAAAATGTTGGGGGCTAAAACCATCCTAAGGCCTAACATCTCAATTCCCATTAGTGGAAGTGACTGTCCCAGATATCACAACATTCCCCCCAGTCACTGTATTCATAACTATCCTAAAATGCCCTTTACTTGAGCCTGGAACTAAAGAACAATTGACAAGGTAGACTGAACATTAAATTGAAAATGAATCTACTATGATGCATAATAGGCATAATTACAACACTTTTTGTATTGCCATCTGTTCATCACAAAACGGTTTATTTGTTTAACATCTTATTCACCTTCCTTGTTTATGTACCTTTTATGGAAGAAATGTCTGGTCACATAAATGTCGCGCAGCTTGGCTTTCTGCTCCCAATGGGATTGTTAGTTCAAAGGATGTCACATTTTCCCTTAATATAAACGCTGCATATTTTTACATACAATTTAATCCACTTCAGGACCAAACCTGTATGATAAATACATCAATGTCAAGAGGAAATAAACCCAAATGTTGACAGTTGAATAACTAGAGTAAACCAAAGCACAGCCTTTACCTGCCTTAACAACATCAGACATTACTTCATGTTTTCATATGCAAGAAATTGGCTGGAAATAAAAAAGGCTAGCATTTTTTTAATAATAAAGTTTCAAAGTTCATTAACACTACGGGCAAAATTCAGAGGGCCTGATGTATAGCAAAGATAGTTCATGTGCAGGTGCAGATATACAACTTTTTCCCAAATGGAGAGCTGAAAAGCTTGCCCAGGCACAGGTTTGCAGGCAAAATACCATGACTATCTAGTGACTTTCCCTACGGGCTCCTATTAAGTCTATGTGGAGTTCTCTCACTCAGGGGCCATGCTGTGAGTTTCCAATAAAAGTCCCATCAACTACGGAGGTCTAGTAACGTGGAAGGTAAAGTTAGATGCAGAAGTTCCCAAGGGTGCTCCTCGAGGGACTCTCTCTGCCCAATAGTTTAGCTTTCTTTCCGCCCATGTTACGCTTGTTCAGTAATTCAAGCAGTCTTTGCCTCCAGGTCCTGTCAATCTGCATGTTCCTGACCTGTCTGAGATATCTGTCTGCGTTATCCACGTGCCTCACCTTCTACCAACCCCTAACTTTGGCCTCCAACCTCTGTCTATCTCCATGATTTCTTCTAAGCCCGGATTTGCCTACTTTGTTTTGCAGGTTCCTGGGATCCAAAAATGTCAACTCATCACTTCTACTTGTGCATGAACATGTCTTACTATTGGGAAAGTGACCAATCAGCAGGTGATACCTCATTGCTCATGATGCACCAATTGTCAGGGGTGGCCCAAATGTTCTCCATCCGCCCCAACAGCGCTGGGATGCCTGGCTTCACCCTGGGGGTGCCCAGGAGTGGACATTTCACAGGGAAAAGCCAGGAAGGGTTCCACAGCGGTATGCGTTCCACGCCAGGACACCTCTTTGGGGGTATAAGTGCGCTTTACAAGTACGAATTTCATCCTGCATGTTTGTTGATGCTGCACGTCTCATGCGTTGAGTCTCACCTCCAGCCCCTTCAAACGGGTGCAGTGGGAAGCACATCTACATGCCCTTGTGTCTGCACTGATGTTGTAGAATGTCCTCGGGATAAGATGGTTGCAGTCAGAGGGCTCTCATTACATTATCCTCCAAAGCGCATTTGTCATGTTGGGCACTCAGCCACGCGTCCAAGATTGTGCCTGTCCCGAAGCGCCCTTCCGCCACTTCTAATCAGAATGAAAACCTGTTGGCAAAATCTCAGATTCTGATCGAAGTTCACATTAAATCAGTCAGTCAGAATGTCTTTATTCGGATTATTCGGATCAAAGTTTGCACCATAAAGGACAGTAAAAATACTTACAATAAACAATAAATCAAATACTAATTACAAATTGTCAAAATAAATAAATTACACTCTAAAAATTCCTGAAGTTAATAGTCTTTTAAAAACTCGGAATCAATCGTACTTTCCATAAAAAGCAGGTTGTCAGACTATAAAAAAATGCCAATTATAGAAATTTAACAACAACGCATCTCTATATAGAATGAAGTTATATGAGCAAAACATTGATATAATGCCTACAAACTAGTCATCATTGGTCTTACTTGTTTGCCATAAAAATCTAGTTATCAAAAAACATGTAAAATGGGTGTGGAGTTGTTGAAAATGATAACAAGCATTCGCAATGCAAATTGGTCTCACATTTGTGAGAGTTGGAGGTATTGGCGTTGTAAATGAGAATGTCTTTTACCCATGTGTTTTTGATTGGAGCGAATGTATGTGGTGTGGAGTGGATTTATGTGTATTGGAATTGTTAGTTGTGGAATTGTGTGTGGTGGAATTGTATGGAGTGGATTTGTGTAGTGGAATTATGTGGCATAGTGTGTAATGGAAATATGTGGATAGTAATTATGTGGTATTGAGTGTACTGTAATTATGTGGAGTGGGATTGTGTGTCAGAGTGTAATTATGTGGAATGGCATTTTGTGTGGTGGAGTGGTATTTTGTGGAGTTTAATTATACGGTGTGCTGTTGAATTATGTGGCATGATGCGGAATTCTGTCGTGTGGATTGGATGTGTGTGGTGTGTTGTGTAATTGTGTTGTTGGGTTGAAAAAAGTGGTGTGGAATGTACAATGCCAACAGCTCAAAATCTCGCAATTGCGAGACCTATTGCATTGAAAGTGCTTGTTTATCATTTGTTTGCTGTCATTGTTTACTTTTATCAGCAGTCTGGGATCATTAATGCAGCTGTAGAACACATGTTAAAGTCATTTCTTTTTATATTTACAAATGTTGTACTGATTAGGCGGAAACAGTTTTAGCAATTTTATAAACTTTTGTACCTTAAAATACTGGGCAAGCTAATAAAAAAAAACAAAATGATGGCAACCCGAGGCTTGTGTGACACAATCCAGCCGGTGCTCGTGTTTTAATGAATAGCACTTACGTTGCTGCATTTTGAAAGGCTTTACTTCCAAAGATAAAATACAACCTTTTAATCCCGGAATGCAACTTGCTCTAGGTTAAAAATGAGGGCCTACCAGAAGGGGTAACAAACAAGAAAGGATGGCTTTGTCCCCTATGTCAACACATTCTCTATATATAAGGGAAGCTTCTGCTGTTGCATTATATGCCATATCCAGGGCCACTGGATTTATGTGAATCTGCGGTCACAGATTTTTTCGCATTGTTATGGATTTGCTGCATTTGCCACATAATCCATCATCTGGTGTACAAACTGTAGATCTTCTCAAAAAAACACATTTGCTTCTAGCTCAAACGGATCAAAAGTTACATGATGACGTGTTTGCACATAGTGGAAGGCCCCCTTTTTAGGTCTTGCGCCTAGCGTTGCAGTGCGTAACACTGCTCGCGCAGCGCGAGACCTCATGTAGGGGGTCCTGAAAGCTGACCACACGCTCGTGCGTGTGGTTTTGCTTTCGCCGGCTGCCATTGGCTTTAGCGTGTTTTAAAAAAAAAAATAAGGCACCCAATTGGGCAAAGGCGGGCGCATGTCCCGCCTTTGCTCCGCCCATTCCCATCGGTGTCTATTACGCGCAGCAGCACACGTTCGCCTCGCTGCCGCGCTCCCTCGCCCCCACTCCTCTGTGGTGCGCGCGCACCACAGGGTTCGATTCCCGCCCCCGCTCCTCTGTGGTGCGCGCGCACCACTGGGTTCGATTTCGTGCTTATTAAAGACAAGATAGTTGAATTCAGTGCGGCTGTTCACGGGGAGAACATATCACACATTGCAAGTGATTTGCAGGCAGGGCGATAATGTTTTACTTTCAGTCTTTCATAAAGCGCTGCATACCAAATTGGGTAGCCTTGTAGATGCACATTACACATGCACAACCCGGAGGAAGACGGTACAGCCTTTCACGGCTTTCAGTCGCGACAACATCTTTATTAGCGCCCCTCCCCCTTTGCACTAGAGCCATCTTTGTATCTTTGTGGCCTGTGCTCTGAGATACTTGTCCTGCGTGCGCCTGAGGTCTGCCTTGCTTGTCAGGGCTGTGACAGCAGTTGTGTGTCTTCTGTGTGCTGAGGGGTGTGTACTCGTGTAGGTCCCTTTCACGACGGTTGGAACGGCTACCGGTGCACTCGAGGGCAGTTTCTAGGTAGAAGTATTGTTACATCGGTCTTCCTAACGCAATCTCATAAAGTGGTTTTTGGAAGACATGAGTGTATATACAAACAGTTAAGATACCCGGAAAGTGAAAGAAATTGTCGGGAGGCAATCACAGCGAGACTTTTCAGCGGTATAAGAGTGTTTATTGCGGGAACTGCATCAACGATCCTGGCACATGTAAAATATTTGCTTTATTCTGAAAAATACATCAGACTGCTTAAAGAGGAGTATATGTATCTAATGCTTTGTTTCAGAGGCTGTACACAGAAAAAAAAGACGCTTAGCCGAAATGGTGCTTCTTTGTAAACGAACGGCTGGTGATTCCTTTTTCCGTGGCAGCATGTGCCCTTCAGAGACCCTGGACACAGGGGAAGGAAGGCTGTGAAGTGCACTCCCTCCAACACATGGAGAGCTGGGCATGTGAAATTTGCTTCCATCCGGCAGGTTCAGGCCTCCTACCGGACGGCGGCAATTGCCAGTACCTCAGCATGGGAGGACAGTATTTAAGAAATTACAGTGGACATCTTCCTTCCTCGTTGTCATGTCCGAGCCAGTGAATCTGAGTCACTAACACCGAGCTGCAGGCAGCAGATCGCAGGCTAAGCACTAATAAGCACATTTGTAGATGAAGACTCATCTGGCACTGTTTCAGTGACACTTTCGTCAAAGTCTGTGTGTTATGTAATAAAAGCTACACTCAGTCTGCAGACTGGTGCTGGCTTCAGACACAGGTGCGCCACTTCAAATGAAGGTAAGGCTTTCTGAACACACCTCCTCCGGCCAGCGTTCCTTTGGCAGGCAGTGACTTGGCCTCAGTGAAGTGTATCCTGTATCTTCATTTTGAAAGGCGCGCAGACCGCGCTTTCACTTTCCTAGAAGCTGCTACACGCTCTACACCTTCCAGCGCTGCTGCTCCCCCGGACTTCTATGTCACCCCCACTCTCCGCCCCACTCCTGAGCAGCAGAAGCCAGGAGCAGCGGTGCCACCCGGTCTCAAATGCCATCCTGCAGGAAGAAAGCGGGCGGCAATGCAAGGTAACTGGCACAAGATCAGCTATTGTCAGTGTGTCCCCTTGAAGTGGATGTGTGGACATTGCAGGCAGGAGTTACCCTCGGAAGTATGAACTTTTGCAGGTCATTCTGAACATAAACGTGCAAATATTCCCTTCCTTCGGGACCTTCAATTTCACGGCACTAACCGCGCGTGCCATCATTCCGTCATGAAAACATGCCCCGACCAGTTAGGGACGCGAACTTCGGGTCTTTTTGTTGGTGAATGAAATATAAACGGTATAACGCAGGTTTTGCAATATTCTGCGTGTACAACTTCGGATCAGAGTCACAATGTCTCATTTCTTGTGTTTGTGAAATCATTTGTGAAACACGCGACTTGGGCGCCATGTGCTCCTGCTGTGTAAGAGTGCTTGTTGTGCTTTATAGTGGGAATTGTTTGAAGTCCCACAGCCGTGGTAGCTGATGGGCAGACTCTAAAGAGGGGGATTAACTCCAGGCGCAGCAGTCACTCGTGTTCCCAGTGAACCCGGCGCCAGGGTCAAAGGTTATCAACATTTGACATCCCTTGGTAACTATCCAGCCAGGCTTTGCCTTGAATTTTTATGTGTGGGAAAGGATGGGTATTTGAAGCATTTCTTTCCTCCCCTGCGGCTGCTTCCTTGTGTTGCATCCGCGGGCAGTGATCCATATCTACACATCCAGACTCCCAGATGAGCCATCTGTCAGCCCCAGCCCTAGTGTCGGGGCTGCAGACCTCAAGCGTGGATTGTAATGACACTAGAAGAAGCTGCAGCGCCGAAGCAAGCTCCTGCTTACGGGACGTGGGTCCCAGTATCATTTACATTTGTTATTGCCAGGGGCACTGCAATTATGCGGCAGGACAGGGCCAAATTATGCGGCAGGGGTGAGTAAAGTATGCGACAAGAAAAGCAAATAAAACGGCATAATCTGACACATTTTGTAATTGTATTACTTCATTATTTTGTCGTTTTCAAACTTGTTAACATTGTCTGGGCATTGGTTGCACCTCATTAGTACCAGTTCAAGACCCAAATATAGCAACAAGCAACAAAAATGTAACTAGTCGACCTTTGCAAAGGGCCTTCAACTGCGCGACAATGCAGTTCAATGCATTTTTGGTAAGTTTGGAACCGTTTGAGCTAGAAACCATTTTTTTGTTAATCTGCTGAATGTGGCAGATGATGGATTATGTGGCAAATTTATAGTTATGCAAAAAACGCTGTGGCCGCACTTCACATAATTCCAGTAGCCCTGGTTATGCATGGGTGCATCAGTTAAGAGGAAAAAGAACTGACAAGGTTTGCATGACTACTTGATGTGGCAGTGGGGCCGGCCCGTTCGTTGTCTAACATGGTTACTCAGTTGCAGTTTTGGTTACTACTTCCAGGCCTCAGTGGACTATCTTTCCCCCCTGTCCACTGGTCCCTTACTGCTGTAAAACACCCTAGAGTGTCCATCCCGGGATGACCTGTACTGCGGAAGAGGAAGGGTACAGTCCGCAGTCTGTCCGCCATGTCATTGGTCGTCAAACAGGATGTGGCAGTCCATGTCGCTGTCCAAGGTGAGTGCCTCGGAGTGTATCAGGGGTCAGTGGTAGGTCTTGAGGCCATGTGCGGAACCAAGCAGAAACAGACAAGGTGGCGGTAATGGATGCTAGTGCCTGGTCCTCCTGACCACAGTCCCATCCACGTCCTCGTCCCCGGGTGTGTGCCCTGCCCCACCTGTGGGTGTTGCAGTGCCGGCTGCGACACTGTGTGCCACTGACTCATCAGGGGCCGGAGGAGGATTGTCGGTCGCACTGTGTGGCAGTGACACATCAGGTGCCGGAGTGGATACGCCTGCCGCACTGGGAGGCACTGACACACCAGGGGGCGGAGATGTGGATGGTGTGGGGGCAGCAGCATTCATCATCGCCACGCCTTGTGGCAGCAATGCCATGACGAGGACATGCAGGGCACTGTAGATCCCAGCTACATTTCGTTGATGTGCAGCGGAGGCTGCCATCCTTTCCGCCTCCATCTGCACCATGTCCTCAATGAGCCTCCGCATGTGTGCCAGCTCAAGGCTGGCATCACTGGGGCCACTGTGAGCGGACAGGTATTCTTCCCTCCGCGTCATGACTCCAGACATGTCAGTCAGGGCTCGCTGGAGACCATGGGGCGGACATACACACCCAAGGATGGCGTCCAGTTTGTTAGCCATGAGCTCGAACCCCACCCGGACCTGCTCGGCCGTCTCCCTCTGGCCCTCCAGCACACAGCATTGGAAGGCCATTTGTTGTTCCTGAGGGTCTTGGGAGGGTGCCGGGGCTATGGGTGCCTCCTGCTGGGTGGTTTGGGTGGTGGGTGGGGTCTCATGGATGTAGCTGGGCTGCCCTGATCCTGGAGGTGAGTTGCGGAGGTGGTCAATGAGGTCTTGGATGTCGATGCTGGTGTTGTCCTCCTCCTCCTCATCAGTGAAGAGTGGCTGTGACTGCTCTGCAGGAGGTGTTGAAGATGCCCCTGCGATGTGAAGGGGAGTTGGTGTATTACAATGTGTCCGCATGTATGTAGCCGCATGGTACAGGTTTACATTCAGACAGCATGGCATTGTACATTGTGACAGTCTGTGGGTCTGGGTGAGGACCCAGAGTGATTGTGGGTGTGCACTGTGCCCTGCTTGCTTGTGCATGTGTGCCATTATGGCCATCTCCCCCCATCCCCCCAGTACCTGGTGGTCACTCACCCTGTTGCGGTTGTGTTGTGTCCTGTCGAGCAGTGTCCGGTCCCCCGACTCCGGCCACAGTCTCCACACTGATGACTGTCGACACCAGCTCCTCCATGTCATCCAGCTCCAGCTGTGGCGCTGGGCCCCCACCTCCGGTCTGCGTTGCTGCCTTCAGGTTGGCGAACAGTTTATCCTTGGTCTTCTGCTTGATGTCATTCCATCACCTCTTGACCTTGTCCATTGTCCGCTTGTGCTCTCCGACGGCATTCACCTTGTCGACGATGTCCCGCCATATTCAATTTTTGGTGCCCAATGACACGTTGGAGGTGACGAAGAGTTATTGATGGTGTTCCATCACCTCCGTGACTATGATCCTGTTCGCCTGCGGACTGAACTTGGTCTTCCTGGTCTTCTTGTGCTTGCCCTTCCCTGTCCCCGAGGTCCCAGGCTGGTCGTCCGGGGTGCTTGTGGGGTTGTGCTCGTCCTCTGTGCCTGCTTCGGCTGCCTCCATGGTGCTTGTGTGTTGGTCAGTTTGTGTGTGGGTTTTTTTTCCTGCTTTTATGGAGGTTTCTGACGCCTGCCAGGAGTGTGTTGCAGGCCTGGCGCTGCTTATCGCTGGTTTCCTCATCGCGCTTTGGCCCATCGCGTGTTTTTTGGTGTTGTGGTTTGTGTTTTTATCTCCATCGTGTTGGTTGTATCGCGGACTTTGTCCGCGGTTTCGGCAGGCTATCGCATGGTACCGCTTTGTTGTGTATTCCACATTGACACCGGGTTATTTTCCTGTGATGGGCTGCGTTATTGAAAGTTGCGTTACGCTACTCTTGCGGTAGTTATCACACGTTCTTGTGAATATACCCCTTGGTTTCTTAAATTGTCTATTCTTTCCATAATGAGCTCTTGCAGTGGTTTCTGAATACAGCTGTCTCAAGAGTGTGATCATAGTCTCATTAACCACCCACAGTTTAGCATGGATTACACGCTCCAAAGCACACGTAAGTTCCATGAAGTCCAGATACCTTTTCTGAAGCCACAATGCAGATTATAATATGCCCTTCTATCCAATTTTTCAAACGTGACAACACTATTCTCCCCACATTCTTTAAGGTTGAATCCAATGATAAAATAGGTGTTTACCAACTGGGTTCTGGTGTAGTCCCCTTTTCAAAGAAAGGAACTGTAGCTAATTGGTTCCAAGTGGACAAGAGTCTTTTGCTGACAACAGCATTCATGACATTGGCCAAAAATGGGACTTATAGGTCTGTGTTTTCTACAAACATATCTAGTGGTTCCCCATCTGGGCTGGAGCTTTCCTTTTTCTACTGCTTTTGAAAGTTCCCTATACTGAACACCATGAAGACAGATGTTTCCGCTTCATCACAACACACCATTGACAGAAGATTAATATTCCTCTCTGACATTGGGAAGGAATAGATGGAAGAAAAACAGTTAACCCAGCCTCTAGGCGGGATGAGGGTTTCAATAATGGGAGTTCCAGAGCCCCTGAAAAAAGACTCATTAATAATTGTTCAGAAAGCCGAATGGCCCCTCAGTTTATTTGCATCCCCAGCCTCATCGTTAATCACTTTTTTCTGGTTGATGAAGTTATTTTTGTAAAACAGCTGGGATCTTTTACTTTTCAGGATTTCTGGAGGTAGTGTTTAAAGTGTTTTAAGTGCATGGTGTTCCTTTGTGCAGGAACCACCTGAGGGTTTTTGCTTGATGTATAGGTCTCTTCAGAACGGCGAGGAGATTTTTTCAGACAATAGCCTGTAAGAATATATTATTGTGTTGGCGGCAACTTTGTCATCCAGGCAAGTATCCATAAGCATTTAATTCTCTCTCATGACAAATGCTAAACATCTTTTGGTGTCTATACTACACCATGTCATTGGCATTTCCTTTTCTAACCACCATAACTCGGGTAAAACTCAATGATTTTCATCCCACCCAGGCCATCTTAAATGTAATTGTTGAAAGGTTATGGTTACTCATACACATGTGACTTTGAAAGTCACATGTGAACGGTTGTGTGATGCCACAACGCATGGATTTACCAAACATGTCTTTACCACACATATACCTTTGCCATGCATAGATTTACCATGCACGCCTTTACCATGAACGTACATAGGATTACATTACAGTAACCATTACCGCGCATATATTTACCACACAAGCATTTACCACGAAACCCTCTACAATGCAATTTTTTTAAATGTAAAAAATGCAAATAAATATGGAAAAAATATATAGGGGCAGATTTACAAGCCTTTGCGCCACTTTTGCGTCATTTTTAACATGGAAAAAGTGACGCAAAAGTGGCGCACGGGCCTTGTAAATCTGCCCCATAGAATTGAATTATAGTGCAACATATCATATTTTTTACAACATTATTATACCAAAAGTACGTTTACGAAGTGCATTAGTATGCAACAGAACACAACACAATGCAAGACATCGCAACTCTACACAATACATTTAGTTTCAAGATCTTAGGGCCACGCAACACAAGGCAAATCATCACAACATTACACAACTGTTTCCAAATACAAATATATAACAATGCAATACATTAGCACATGACGCAAACATATTCTACAATGGTAAAATAATATGTAGATGTAAATGTTCACATTTCTACACAACCAAACCCCCTGTCACCAACCAAGATGGCAGACAAACCCTGTAAGGGTTAAATATCAACAGAAAATAATCACTTTATTTTTCAGAAACAAACGTAGTTTACAACACTTATTTTAATGAAAATTATGGTTAACCCTTCAAAAACATATAGAAACTGGCACCAACCGCTTTGTAGTCAGCGGTACACTGACGTCTGTTTATCAGAGACACTGTGCAGCACTGCCGCCTATCTATCCAAGTAAGAATAACTTACCCGAGTTATACATAAAGAAATATCAAAGTATTTTATAAGAATTGAAATTACTTTTTTTATAAACATTTTCTGACATTTTTTTGTGGATTTGCAAAATCACATACTGATTGTGAAGCTTTTCAAATTCGATAATAATGCAAGTACAAAAGCAAGCATATTTTTAACTTTTTTTTGTTTATTGATACAATTTCCTCAACTTCGAAAATGTTCACAATTTTCTTTTTTTAAAAAGAATTGCAGTCTACGCTGGGCAGGTTCTGGACTGTGTTTCGGAGCAGATTTACAATTCTAACTTGATTTAAATCAGCTTTCAGCACAGTGGATTGGGCAGGCTTTGGATGAAACTGGAAAACCTAATCATCCCAAATGGTCTGCTAAAGGCTCCGGAAACATTGCACACAGTCACCTGGGTCAGGATTAAGTTAGGGGACGGCTCCCACCTATCACAGAAAATCACAACCACGCAAGGGTTGAAACAGGGATGTATCTTGGCCCCAACATTGTTTAACCTGTTTCTCTCAGACCGCACCCCCTCACTAAATGAAGTGAACTCTCACTCACCTAAACTGGGGGCGGGGGGCTCCAGTTATTAAACCTGCTGTACGCAATGATTTAATTCTAGCAAGTAAAACTAAGATTGGTCTACAGCGCCTGCTGAACGCAACTATGGCTTACTCTGAAAAAAATGGCTTGTCCATCAATAAGAAAAATACAAAAGCACTAACAGCACAAGGAACAATGTCAAAGAGGCATACTTGGCGTCTGGGGGAAGAAAGAATTGTAACAGTTAAAAGCTTCAAGAACCTTAGAGTTTACTTCAGCAATAACAGAAGTTTCAGAGACCAACTGGAAGAAATCAAGAAGAAGGGTATGAGGTTAGTTTATGGCAAGTTAAATGGGCCCATGCTTGCCCCTATTCTACAGGTAACACAAGCGAAGGTCCTTCCCACCCTTACATATGGGAGCAGAGCACTCAGGGGCAAGGATATTGACACTTTGGACAGACACTTTGGACAGAATGGTCGTCAAAATATTCAGGTTAAGCTTTTAACTACCTCTGAATACATCACCTGCACAAATAATGATATAATTTGGTATTTCCCTACATTCAATGGCTCGGAAGGGAGCCTTTGTGTTCTGCTGCCACAAGTTAGGATGGTTCCAGAAGGTGCCCTGGGCAACCACATTTGGCAAGAACTGGAACATAGGCCGAGCTCTCCTGCACACATCTATCTAAACCAAGCTCTGATTTCACTCTGCCTAGCAAACACTTGGGACTTACATCTTGGCCACAGAGAATTAAAAAGACTAACCAAATCCAGTGTACAGTTCTCATCAATGCTTGAGGATAAAGATAAACTGTCTAAATGCAGTCACGGGTGGATGACACGCCAAAACTACACCCGGCTGAAACCACAGGGCCACCTAGGGGAAACTTATGGTAACCGGGTGAAAGTGCAATTTTGGAAGTATAGGCCAGGCTTTTTGCCACTATTAAAGCATCTACCTCCATGGAAAAGAAGGCCTGGGCAAGATGCACGAACTGGAGAACATCATCCATGTCCTATGTCTGTGCCGCGCCCGTATGGAAGACCGCAGTGAGCTCTTGAGTAGGAAGTGGAGAAATCAGGGTATAAGGTTATGCAGGGGGTTGGTACTGGCCAGCTTTGACCCTACGGACATCAGTCTGAACTGTGCGAAGATTTGAAGTGAGGTCTGCGAGCAAGAAGTCTGCAACTGTGGTGAAGCGGGAACCACTCGAGATGCCCAAATTGCACAATCCTCGAAGGAGAGAATTATCGCATCTGAATTTTTAACTGAACCATCTAGATTCCCGTGACAACCACTTTACTGGGTTACTCACAGTTTATAAATCTGCAGCAACTAACAATTGTTTTAACCTCATGCAATATTTTCACTTCTGAACGTACACACACTGGCCTGCTGATAAAGTCAGTATGCGAGTAAAATCGCCACCGCACATTTATCTGCCACATAGCACTATTGTGTTACAGATATAGGTGTGAATGGCACAAGTATGATGTAAATGAGAATTTCCATTTGCACACTCACCTGGCATTCGTCTGATGTAGGGTCACAATCAACGCACCTAATTGGGAGTGTTAATAACTACACAATTGATGTATGTTCAAAGAAAACGATATGGTGTTTGTTTGTTTCTTGTGTTTTTCAGAGATGAAGGACTGCGTATAACAGATTAAACATCTGTTATCTTCACAAAAGGAGCAGCTACTCTGCCCTTATTCATTCACAGGATAGGGACTCCCTTTCACTGTTGTTCCCAGGGAGGACGACCTTTGCCCTGAAGAAAGTCCAGGACCTTTACGGCCAACCCAGGACTGAAACATGTTGGCAATAGGGTCATAGGACCATAATCACTCCCATTGACCCGCTCTTTTAATCATTTTTAATATCCCTGACAGACCCAATAATAAAGGGAAACCGGGGCCTGTCTGAGGGTTTTTATCTTTAATCCCCCTGGTCTTCACTTTCCAAAGAGCTCCCAACATTGTGGTCGAGCCCACCCCGACTTATAGGCGTCGGGGTGACCCGATGATGAAGCATGACACCACTAGGGTGTGTGAGGGTAACTAAACAAAAAGGAATTGCTTCCTTACGCACCCCTGGGTGTCTGCAGATCTAGATCTTCACATAGACACCTCCCTTATCGCAATTAGGTAACATAGTTTTTTTGGTGAACAGTGTCTGACATGCAAATTTAAACACTTTTTTCTACAACATAGAAAACAGAAGCAAAGCTTGGAAAGCGAAAAACCTCCGTATGATCAAAAAAGGGACTGTAGTCCGGTGATTGCCCTCCCTCAACTTTCCAACAGGGACGCAAGATGGGAGCCTGAAAGAGGATGCAACTGGGGTCCAGTGGAGCTCGCTGACGACACCACGTCAGCAAATCAACAGCACATATCAGCAAACGCAAGGGAGATTCAAGATGCCGGGATCTGCGACGGCGTGCAAGAGGACCAGAAGGAGCGAAGGAGTGACGACCGTGGAGGAAGAGGAACACCAAGAAGAAGACGGAGAGGACAAGGCAGTGAGGAGCCCGAGGAGTGCCGAGGATCTAGTGGAGACATTGGAAGAATGGTACCTGGACCCCACGCTTAAACCCAGCCATTCAGGGGAGCAGGTAGATGCTGCGGCAACCCAGGAGAGTAGCAACCACAGACAAGTCCCTTGGGCTGGGGCAACCCCTTTAAGGAGGTGGTGGGAGGGGGGGTTGAGTCACAAAGGAATAGATTGGAATGGTGGCATGATGTGTGAATGTTTTGGCACTAGGGTGACTATAAAAGTACACAAGATACTGGGAAGTGCACAAGTGTGTACACAGGAACTAAGGAGCACTCGGAATTACATGAATCGATTCCTTCCCTACAACGTACACATGTGGGCCTAGTGAAAAAGAGCCATAGTTTACTACCATAGTCCCTACTGATACATTGCCTATAATTTGTTTTGAGGGATGCTGTATGCTTGCTGTTCCTGAGAGGAGGACCAGGAGAAGAGGCAACAGCACCGGGAGTGTCCAGGGGAGCGGAAGATAAGGAACCACACTAGGAGTCGGGCAAGGACTGTGGCTATGAGACACATAACTTAACAACCACCAAAACCATCTTTGCTTTTGTCAGGACTATCTGTTCCTCGCCAGGCCTTATTTTACAGTGGTGTCAGAAGTGGGATATTGTGTCTGATATAATGACCCAACCCGTGCCTATGGATGACATGGTGACTCAACTAGAAGAGGGCCTGCGCCACCTGCAGCTGGTGGTTGAACAACAAGTGTAAACCACACAATAAGAACAAGAGGCTTTTCAGACAGCACTCACAGAACATGCCGCTATACTAACCACATACCAAAAAGTACAAAGTTTTGCAGAAATATCAGGAGGGAGACGATCCTGACTATTTCTTTGTCAATTTTGAAAGCGTTGCTACGACAGCCACCTGGCCACAGGAAAGATGGGGTCAGTATATTGCCCCCGTATATTCTCCTGTGCTTCGATTCACCTGGGCCTAGATTCTCCTGCGCCTCCCTGGGTTTAGATTCTACTTGGCCTTGATTCTTCGGTGCCTAGAGTCTCCTGTGCTTAGATTCTTCTGTGCCTAGATTCTTCTGCGCCTCCCTGGGTTTAGATTCTACTTGGCCTAGATTCCTCTGTGCCTAGATTCTCCTGTGCTTCGATTCTCCTGGGCCTAGATTCTCCTGTGCTTCGATTCGCCTGGGCCTAGATTCTCCTGTGCCTAGATTCTTCTGCGCCTCCCTGGGTTTAGATTCTACTTGGCCTCGATTCCTCTGTGCCAAGATTCTCCTGTGCTTCGATTCGCATGGGCCTAGATTTTATGTCAAGACGGGAGGCTAGCATTATACATAAAACGTTTATTTCCCACTTCTGAGCAGCACCATTAAAAGCTCACAGAATCCTTAAACATCACAATCAAAAAGAATCTACAAGTCCATAAACAACACTTGACCACCATCTTCATCCTCTTTCGTTTGCTGCTTCTGAGCAGATACGTATTGAATAATTAGTCTGAATTTTACGAGGGATAGTGTTGTTTAATTGATTTTATTCAGTGAGATACCCAATTCATGGGTGTATGTTTGAGTTTGTTTGTGTGGTGTTTATAGTATAAGTTGTTTTTATAGATCATTTTAACTAGGCTTAAAATATGTAAATTTAATATATTTTTTATAAAAGAAGAGGTTGTATCTTTGTTTCAGGATTTTTTGTTAATTTAAGCGGTAGCTGTATAAGGAGTCAATTAGTATTAAAATCAGTTTTTAATTCAAGCGCAAGAGTGTAATGGTTTAAAGGAGCGTTGTTTGAATAACGCTCGCGCTTACAGAATATGCGTTTCACACGCGGACAGCTTCGAGGAAGCAAAGCATAGCGTATTATGCCTTGGGAGAGCGAGTTACATGACGCGAGCTCACGCGTGTAAGCAGCTCTCCCATTGGCAAACGCATGGGCTGTTTTTAAAGGGATTAGAGCATGTTTTAGAGCAGGCTGAGATGTTTCTACAGCCTGTTGCTCTGTGAGGCCATTCCCAAGGCAACGAAGTGTCGTTGGTGCTTCGTGTAGAGGGGAACGGCAGTTAGAAAACTGAGAGGAGCGTTTAGGAGCATATTAAGAAGGAAATACATGTTTTAAAATAAACGAGTTGAATATAAGAAAAATTAGACATATTATAATATTTAGAGTATAAAGAAATTCGAATATTTACAATTTTAATTAAAATGGAGGGTTCTAACGACGAGCAAGAGAAATTGATAAGAGAAATAATCAATAAGGAGTTAAAAGAGACTATTAACGAGTCAGTTAAGCAGGCTTTAGGGAAAAGGAAAATAAATGAGGAAGAAGAATATTTTTCAGTCTCTGAGGAAGAGAATGAAAGAGGACCAGGAGAAACATGTTTAGCTAAAAAGAAGCATTTAAATGAAAAAAAATTGAAAAGTGGAGTCCCAAGCTGCTCAAATGGGAAAGGTATCCGACGCGGTACACAGGATAGCCAGTTTGATACTGGGAAGCAAGGAGGAGCATCTGGTGATGCATTTAATGATAGTGATGAAGAGTTGGATGAGCATGTTTTAGATCTTGAGTATAAGGATGGTTTAGGAGAAGAAAATGAGGAAAGTGAAAGAGGGAAAAATAAGGTTACAGTTGTAGATCCTTTTGGAGAGTTATTGTTCAGTCCTAAGGACATTAGACACCCAAGGGGAAAGGACTGGTGGCCACTTGATCATGTGGCAGGATACATCAAGGCTAGGATTAGGAAACCTTTAGAAAGGGAAGAAAGAAATGTAATGCGGACTGAATGCTCTAGGCCTAACATTGAAGATAAAGTTACTATGTCTCCAAACATTGACCCGCAATTAATTACTAACCTTTTTAAAATGGGTAAGGATCCTAGAAAAGGATTGGATAGGTCATTGAAATTATGTCAGGACAAGGTTCTTGATATTTTGGGACCTTTGGCAAAAAAATTTGATGCCATTGAGGAGGCATACCTCAAGAATTTGGAACTAGATCTTTCACTATTGTGTGGTTGGTGCCAGAGGGCAATTTGTTTTTTAGGAAATGCGAATGCAGGCATCCTCTTAGAAAGAAGAAAGACAATTCTGATGAGAATTAACCCTAAGTTAGGGGATTTAGCGATTAAAGAGTCCAGTGACGAGGCACGTGGACTATTGTTTGGGGACGGAGTGGTCAAATCTTCATCCAAATATGTTCAAACATTCACGAGTTTGGATAAAGCGCATTATTCAATGCGAAGAGTTTTTAATCGTAGTAGTTTTTATGGTCGGGCTGGTAGAAGAGGGCAAGCTACCGGCCGAGCAATCTTCAGAGCCCATTACCAGAACCAGTCAGGTGGTTATGCGAGCGGACAAGGAAATTATAGGTTCTTTCCCCAAAGAGGAAGAAGTCGTGCACGAGGTGTTAGAGGAAGAGGACAAAATCAGGGACAAAACCAGAACCAGGGTCAGTATGAAGACAGTTTCTTCTTCTATCCCGGAAAGTGTAGGAGGAAGATTGAAATATTTCAAAGAAATCTGGAGGGAGTTAACCCAGGATGCTTGGGTATTAGAAACTATAGAGGGGTTTCGAATAGATTTCGACTGTATCCCATTTCAGGTAACGGAACCTCAAGAGCTAGTATTTCAAGAAGAGTTGGTTATAGTAGTAGAAAACGAGGCACGTATGATGTTAGAGAAGGACGCAATATTGCAAGTGAGAGAGGAAGAGAAGGGATTTGTAAGTACTCTGTTTGTTGTAGAAAAGAAAGACAAAGGTTGGAGACCGGTAATACATTTAAGGAATTTGAATCAGTTTGTGACTTATCGTCATTTCAAAATGGAGGGTATTCATCTTTTGAGAGATGTTTCACAAGAAGGAGATTGGATGGTGAAAATGGATCAGAGGATGCGTATTTCACTATTCCTACAGCGGAGGAAAGTCAGAAATTCCTACAGTTCAGGTGGAAAGGTCAATTGTTTCAATTCCAGAGCCTACCATTTGGTCTTTCCTCTGCTCCTTGGTGTTTTACCAAGGTAATGACATCTGTGGTAGGTTTCTTCAGGGAGAGAGGTATCAGGTTAATAATTGATCTGAACGACATTTTGATTGTGAATCAAGATTTTGTGATTCTAAAGGAACATTTGTCTTTTGTAATGAACACTTTGGAAAGGTTAGGTTTTCAAATAAATTTAGAAAAGTCAGTTTTGGAACCTGTAAGGAAGGTGGAGTTTCTGGGTTTTGTGGTGGACACAATTGCATGTCAATTGTGTTTTCCAGAGAAGAAGGTAAAGAAGATAAAGCAAGAAATTCAGAAAGTTATATACAGGGAGAGAGTAACTTTGAGAGATTTGGCGAGAGTGATTGGTCTTTTGTCTTCGTCAATTCAGGCGATTTTTCCGGGCCCATTACATTACAGGGCACTGCAGCGTTTGAAAAAGAATGGGCTGTCAAAAGGTTTGTGGTATGGAGACATGGTGGACGTATCTTTGGAGGCAAAAGAGGAATTGATTTGGTGGAGAGAGAACATGGATGCGTGGAACGGACGAGCAATTCCTGGTGTATCCCCGGATTTTGTTTTGGAGTCGGATGCGAGCAATTTTGGCTGGGGCGCATCTGGTATGGGGAAAGAGACTGGGGGTGTGTGGTCCCCGTGGGAAAAGGAGAATCATATAAATTGTTTAGAGAGGAGAGCGGGCTTGTTTGCATTGAAGAGTTTGAAGAGAGGTTTGATAGGCAGGTCAGTGCTGCTCAGGATGGACAATGTCTCTGCAGTGGCATACATAAACAGACTAGGAGGGACTCGGTCGAAGGGACTGGCGGAGTTAGCAAAAGAAATTTGGGAGTTTTGTCTGGAACACAAGATTGGTCTGAAGGCAGAGTATTTACCGGGTGTCAAGAATGTTTTGCCAGATTGGAACTCGAGAAATTTGGTAGATTACAGCGATTGGAAGCTGAACGAGGAGATTTTCATGCTAGTGTTGGAGAAAATGGGTCCTCTGGAAGTGGATCTCTTTGCATCAAGGTTAACCTTCCAGTTGGAGAGGTATGTGAGTTGGAGGCCGGATCCAGGGGCCATTGCAGTGGATGCATTCCTGCAGGATTGGAGGGGGGTGAAGGGTTATGCCTTTCCCCAATTCTCTATGATTCAGAGAGTGTTGGTTCATGTGAGGAAACAGAGATGCGAAATACTTTTGGTGACTCCATTTTGGAAGAGTCAGGCTTGGTTTCCCTCTGTAATGGAGCTAGCAGTGACAGAACCATTTTTAATTTGGGTGAACTGAGGTCTTTTGAAGAATGTGGAATGGGAAGAACACCCCTTGGTGTAGTCGGGTTCTCTCAACCTTCTAGTTTGGAAGATATCAGGGGATCAAGAGCATTCACGGATCTTTCTGGAACGGCTGCAGAGTTATTGTTTGAGTCCTGGGCACCAGGGACAAGAAAGAGATATAGAGGATCTTGGAAGGTTTGGATTCGTTGGTGCTTGGAAAGGGGTTTGGATCCCTTGGAAGCAATTGATGTTCAAGTAGCTAATTTTCTGGCTGGTTTGTTTGAAAGGGGAATGTTTTATAGGACTGTGAATTGTTATAGGTCGGCGATTTCTGCGGGCCATTCTTTAAGTCATGGTGTGCCAATTGGAAGGAATCCTTTAGTTTGTAGAGTGATGAAAGGGATTCGGATTAAGAGGCCTCCAGAATCTAAGTATAAGTCTGTATGGGATGTTGACTTGGTTCTAAAATTGTTTGTGGGTTGGCCAAGTAATAAATACTTGGAGTCTAGGGAGTTGTCCTGGAAGTTGGCAACATTATTGTGCCATATTTCTTTCAAGAGAGTTTCGGATGTTAAGGCTTTGGAGATTTCTCATAGGTTTTATCAACCAAATGGGGTTGTTTTTGAGTTATGTAAAAGAACTAAGACTGTGGGGCCGATTCCGATCTCGGCCGGTAGTGCTCCGAATCGGATTCGGATTTACCGGATCCGATTCGGAGCCTTGTTTCCCGACCGAATCGTACGCGGGTCCGGCCGAGCGAGTACGATGCAAGCACCCGCGAAATCGCCGACCGACTCGAACGCGGCTTCAACACGCTCCGACCGACTCGCATGGACACGACTCGCACCGCGCAATGGAGACGTTTCCCGGCCGGGTAAGTACGATGCGCGCCGCGAGCAGTCCGATCGACTCGCGCCGTCCGGCTCGAAAAAGCTGTCGGAGCCGGACTTTGGGGGTCCGCGTCGGACCCCCTGTACGCGTAGGCGCGCGAGTCGCACACAGGGGGACCCATGGGTCCCCCTACCTGTGCATGTACGCCGCGATGCGCATCGACGCGTACCTGCTGTAGGGGCGCCCTTGTCCGCCTCGCACCCATTGAGTCAATGGGAGCCCGCGTACGCGTTATGCGACCGGCTCCCATTGACTTCAATGGGAGTCCGACCGACTCGAGTCCGATGGCATGCGTGCGCATCGTACTCGTTCGGTCGGACTGCCAGAGTCCGATTCGGTCGGAAATCTCTCCGGGTCCGGCTCGGTCGGAGAGATTTCCGGCCCGAATCGGAATCGGCCCCTATGTCTAGTTCTGTTTTTTTTATCCAGTTTTTGATGAATGTCCTGGTTTATGTGTGGTTCGTTGTTTAAAAGAATATGAAAGCAGAATGTTGGAAAAAAGGGGAGCAGGTGTAGATCAGGTTTTGATTTCTTATGTGAAACCCTATAAGGCAGTTTCTAATGCAACTATAGCTAGATGGGTTAAAGGCGCCATGAAGGAGGCTGCTGTTGACGTGTCTAAATTCATAGCGCATTCTGCGCGTGGAGCAATGGCAAGTAAGGTGAGTATGTTAGGTGGAAGACTAGAGGATATTATGAAAGCAGCAGACTGGTCTTCAGTCTCTACGTTCAGGAGGTTTTATTTTAAATCAGTTGAACATGTTTCAAAGTGTGTTTTAGAAAGCTTTGAACATACATAATGCGAGCCTCCTGTCTTGACATAAAATTGCGATTCTAATAGGTTTACTGATAATAGAATCGGGATTTTATTAAAGACAAGGAGGCCAGCATTATCCCTCCCACCCTTCCCTTGGGGGTGGAATAATTAAGATATGTTTAAATTTGTTATTAGAGTTATTTTGAAGATTAGAGTTCTTTGATAGCATTAAGTAGTGGTTTATGTTTACTAAATTTATTTATTTGTTTTGTTATAGAGAATTAAATATGGTTATTTCAAGAGTTTTGATGTGAAGGAAAGCAGGAAGAGGCGAACGAAAAGAGGATGAAGATGGTGGTCTCTTGTTATTTATGGACATGAAGAGTCTTTTTGATTGTGATGTTTTAAGGTTCTATGAGCTTTTAATGTTGCTGCTCAGAAGTGGGAAATAAAAGTTTTATGCATAATGCTGGCCTCCTTGTCTTTAATAAAATCCCGATTCTATTATCAGTAAACCTATTAGAATCGCAATTCTCCTGTACCTAGATTCTTCTGCGCCTCCCTGGGTTTAGATTCTACTTGGCCTAGATTCCTCTGTGCCTAGATTCTCCTGTGCTTCGATTCGCCTGGGCCTAGATTCTCTTGTGCCTAGATTCTTCTGCGCCTCCCTGGGTTTAGATTCTACTTGGCCTATATTCCTCTGTACTTAGATTCTCCTGTGCTTCGATTCACCTGGGCCTCGATTCTCCTGCACCTCCCTGGCTTTAGATTCTACTTGGCCTTGATTCTTCTGTGCCTAGAGTCTCCTGTGCTTAGATTCTTCTGTGCCTAGATTCTCAAGCGCCTCTCTGGGTTTAGATTCTACTTGGCCTATATTCCTCTGTGCTTAGATTCTCCTGTGCTTCGATTCACCTGGGCCTCGATTCTCCTGTGCCTAGATTCTCCTGTGCTTCGATTTGCATAGGCCTAGATTCTCCTGTACCTAGATTTCATTTCAAGACCGGAGGCTACCATTATGCATGCAATCTTTTAATGCCACTCCTGCAGCCCTTTGAAGAACTGCGAACAACAACAACAAACTAGAACCAGAATACACAGGTTATAATAAGTCCAAGCACAAAACATTCCTCCTCTTTGATTCTTTTCTTATATTCTAATTGTATTCCAAATAATTGTAAAGTTTGTTATTAGATATGAGATAGTACTAATGATTTTGTTTCTGTATTAATGTGTATTATTTTAGTAGTTTATTATTTAAAAGCTTCTAATTTTCAGAAGCGTGGGTTTTAGTTAATTGTTAGGTAGAAATAAAAAATTAAAAATAAAAAAGAACGTATTTATAAGGGTTAATTGGTTGGATAAGTTGGTAGAAGATACTTTTAAAATGAAACATTAAGCGTGATATACGAGTTTCAGTTTAAAATATTGTGTTGGTTTGAAATTACCTCGAGGAGCTTTTTGCTCCGTGACGTTAGATTGTTCTCATGCCCAAGGTTGAAGTTGCATGATTGATTTGCGAGGCAGCGCGTATGCAGACTCGCGCGTTAGCTGTGTCGCGTATGCTGCTTCGCAGAACATATAGAACGAGGCAGCACGTATGGAGTCTCGCGTGTAAGCTGTCTCGCGTATGCTGCTTCGCAGAAGGAAAAACACGTAGAACGAGGCATAGAGAAGTCCTGTGAAGGCTGCCGTAGTCTCGCGGAAGTATTGCGGGATTAGGGCGGCCATTTTGAATTGGGTAAAAATGAATAGGAAGGAATAATGATGCGACAGCGCGTTTTACGAATATGACGGTTAAACTGACAATCAGTTTACTAGTCATATCGAAGCTCACCAGAAGGAGTCACTAGTGACAAAAAAGGAGGAATATTGTGAGGAATAGTTTATTTTGAAGAAAGAAGGTTTTTTAGGAAGTTTAAAGAATATAAAATTGGCTAGCATTCGCGCCAAGAATTTTCAATTCTATTAAGGACACGGAGGCGAGGATTATGCTTCTCTTTCTATTTATTGCCACACACAGCAGCCAATGAGAACTTTGTTATGAAAAAATAAACTACATTTCCCATGATGCTCATGGTATACATCATATCCTGTATAGCCCCATAAGAGCCACCATTACCGGAACTCGTCCTCTTTCTTTGCTTCGAACAATAAAAGTCCAACATAATAACTTAAGTCCAACAAAATCCTCCAACGTGGAAGAACCAGTCCAGCTGGGAAGTACATCCTCTTTAACCAGGATTACACTTAATCCATCTTCTTCTCAGATCCTGAAAAAATGAGAGATAAAACAACCCGTAACTTCTGTAAAATCAGAATACATACACAACGGGTGGGTATTAATTACAACACTGTAATATAATCGGGTGGGATAATCCTCGCCTCCGTGTCCTTAATAGAATTGAAAATTCTTGGCGCGAATGCTAGCCAATTTTATATTCTATTACAGGACCGGAGGCTTTGTATTATGCTAGTTTAACGCTGATTAAAAACCAAAGAGGATATATCACCCACCGGTTTATAATAAAACTGTTTAAATGTTGATTCAGAGGACCAATCTGCAGAATGCATGATATCCTGTACAGTAGAACCCAACATGAACGTCTTAGAGGCCATGGCGCCTCGAATAGAATGTGCCCCAAATACTTGAGTATTAATACCTGCTTCTTGCATAACAGATTTTAACCATCTGGCTATAGTAGCCGCAGTGACAGGTTTGTAGGGTTTCTGTAAAGCAATTAATAATTGCACCACACCATCAGGCCTAAGAGACCTGGTACATTCCTCGTACGTTTTAAGGCATTGAACAACGCAAAGCTTGGCATTGCTAGGGAAAGCATGATATTCCACATTACGTGACATTGTCTTTGTTCTGGAAGTAATGTTAAAAGAAACTCCCTCCGGAGTAAATACTCTACCTGTAAGATCTAGAGCTTTGATGTCCGATGAGCGTCTACACGCTGCCAAACATAATAACATGGCCAATTTGGAGGAGAGTTGTTTCCTTGTCAGCATCTCATTGCTGGGCCATGTATTGAACAAGGAAAGAACTAGCGACACATCCCACAAAGAGGAATACTTTGGTTTGGGCGGATTAGCCACTCTAGTACCCTTCAAGAGTTTGCAAACTAATGGATGCATCCCTACTGGTTTGCCCTCCAGCTGAGCATGACCCGCTGAAATGGCTGAACGGAAATTATTGATAGAACGATATGCCAAACCATCAGAAGCTTTTTTGGACAAAAAATTTACAACATAGGGTAAGCCTGCCCCCACTGGATCCACGTGTTGTTCCACGCACCAACGAACCCAGCCTTTCCAGGCTGAAGAATATCTTTTTCTGGTGGAAGGGGCCCAAGCCTGGTTGATAAAGTCTGAAGCTTGTTCCGAAAATCCTGGCATGTGCCAACGTTGCCGGAAAGTCTCCAGGCCATCAGGGACAACTGCCCCGATGTTATCATCGGGTGCAATTCTCCGTGAGGGCCCTGGAGCAATGTTGAAAACCACGGAATCCTCCTGGGAAAGTCGCAACTCGCCTCCAATAGTAGTGGGAACCAGGGTTGCGACTTCCACAGTGGAGTCACCAATATCACCTCTGCCTTCTGGTGCATTATCTGTGTGAACACTCGGGAATTAGGATGAAAGGAGGAAAGGCATAACTCAGATTCTGTGCCCAATCCTGTGAAAAGGCATCCGTCGCCAGAGCCAACGGATCCGGCCTCCAGCTGAAGAACTTGGTCATTTGACGATTCAGTCTGGAGGCAAATAGATCTATCTCGCAATGTCCCCAGATTGCCTGTAGCCATTGCACCATCTGTGATTGTAATTGCCAATCGCTGTAATCCTTGAGGTGTCTGGAGTTCCAGTCCGCTACTACATTGGATTTGCCCGGAATGTACTCGGCTATGACCGAGATCTGATGATTGAGGCAAAAATGCCAAAAGTCCTTCGCTATTTCTACCAACAGGGACGACCTCGTGCCCCCCAACTTGTTGATGTACTGAACCGCCGATATGTTGTCCATCCGCAAGAGGATGCAACACGATACTTGTTTGGGTGACAGCGTCCGGATCGCAAAGCGATCCCGCCAGCAGTTCTAGACAATTTATGTGGAGATCTAGCTCTCCTAAGGACCAACGCCCTCCTGTGGAAATATTTCCGCAGCGCGCACCCCAGCCCCAACGGCTGGCATCGGACTCTATGATGACTTCCGGCAGAGAGCCGAAAATGGCCCTGCCGTTCCATGCCTCTACGTGGGCAAGCCACCACTGAATCTCCTCCCGTACGTCCCGGGAAAGGGGAACTAGATCGGTGTAGGAGAGACCCTTCTGAAGGTGTTGAATCTTGAGCCTCTGAAGTGCCCGATAATGCAAGGGTCCTGGGAAAATTGCTTGAATGGAAGACGCTAGAAGGCCCACTATTCTGGCAAGCACCCTGAGTGAGACCATCTGTTTGGATAACAGGGAGCGAAGCTCCTTTTGATATCCCGAAGTTTGGAGCGTGGCAGACTCAGCTGAGCCTCCTGAGAGTTTATGACAAAGCCCAGGAAATCTATCGTCTGGGTAGGATACAGAACTGACTTTGGTTCGTTGATCACGAAACCCAGGTTTTGCAAAGTAGCAATGGTCATGCGTAAATGTTGAGCTGCCAGAGTAGGAGATTGCGCCATGATAAGAATGTCGTCTAGATAAACTATCATGCGAATACCCTGTTCCCTGAGATAAGCTACCACTGGTTTCAGTGCCTTGGTGAAGCACCACGGAGCCGAGGAAAGTCCAAAAGGAAGGACCAAATATTGGTACCATCTGTTCCGCCATTGAAATTTGAGGAAACGGCGATGGGGAGGAAAAATGGGAATAGATAGATAGGCGTCCTTCAGGTCCAAACGGACCAGCCAGTCCCCTTGTTTGGGGAGATCCGCCAAGAGATGGATGCCCTCCATCTTGAAGTGTTTGTATGTCAAAAATTGATTGAAGTCTTTCAAATTCAGTACCAACCTGTAACCTCCACCTTTCTTCTGTACCAGAAAAATATTGCTGCAGAAGCCGTGAGGGCCCTCGTTGCAATATGCTATCGCGTGCTTCTGCAGCAATTCTTCGATTTCGGAATCTATAAAATCGCACTCTAGTCGGGAAAAAGAAAGCTGTCTGGGTAGCCCGACCTGAACGGGGGTCTGAAAGAAATCTAGATGGAAACCCTGAACTGTCTGCAGTACCCAAGCATCTTGCGACAGTTGAGCCCATTTGTGATAAAAGAACTGAATACGCCCTCCCAGGGGTAACAGAAATAGATCCGGAGCACTCACCTGAAGATTCTGTAGGCTGGAAGTTTCCCCGGTAGTATCCTCTGTTGAAACGCCTTTTGTTAAAGCGCTGCCTGGCGGGGTAGAAAGTGCCGCCACGGGTGGAATCCCACTCTCCCCTGCCACGACCGAAGTCACCTCTCTGAGGACCTTGGGAGAATTGTCGGCCAAACGAGCGTCCTCGGCCTCGTCCAGCCCTGTGGAAAACACCAGCCTGAAAAACTCTTTTTATGCCTGACTGCGCCTTATCCAGAGTTGTGAAGGTGCCCACGTACTTGGCTACGTCCTTGACAAAGCGGTCTCCGAACAGGTTCCCGTCCGCTAGAGGACCAGGTTCCGCCGCCGCCAACTCCGTGAGATTGGAGTCCATTCGCATCAGGATAGATTTGCGCCGTTCTGTAGAAATGGCACAGTTAGCATTGCCCAAGAGGCATATAGCCCGCTGGGTCCAGCCGGCTAGGACATGGGGATCGATTGCAGTCCCGGATTCCTGCGCCTGTAACGCCATCTCCAATACCTTGGCTAGAGGGCCTACCACATCTAACAGTTTATCTTGGCATCCACGCCAGGCGCAATCAATACCCTTTTTGGGGTCTTTGGTGAACTTTTTTAAGAATGTCAGGAGACTAGAATCAATATCCGGGGTCTCTGCTACCTTATCGGAAACATCCGGTCTAGGGCATTCTGACCGGAGACGGTTGCGCACCTCCTTGTCAAAACTTTTACGAAGGTTGTCATGTAAGTACGCAGCAACCTCGGGAGCAGGTAACCAGTCAGACGATCTGGGGTGAACTATTTCTGCTGGATTAAAAGTAAAAGGAGTAGCTAGGGGTACCTCCGTATTCTTTGACTTCTTCATTCTTTTCTTGGGAGGAGACGTGTCCGGGGTGTCAGAGCCCGTAGTATCAGGGTCCGTGTCAGTGTCCCTAGCTTTAGCCTTGTCCGCGTCAGGGTGAGGAAGTGAGGAATATGAGGCGGAGTGAGGCCAGGACTTAGGTTGTGAAGCGTCAGTGGGGTTGACTGTGGGTGCAGTGAACCCATGACGTTTAGCAAATTGTTCAAGTTGTTTAGTTATTGGCTTCAAGGCAGTAGCTAGAGCCTGTTGTACAGTTCCCGGAACTGCCTTCTCCAGGGCATTGTTGACCGACTCCTGGACAGAAGCGTCCAGGGCCTCAACAATGTTGTCCTCTAGGGAAGGATTAGTAACTTCCTCTTCATAGAAAACCTCATCCTCGTTATAATGCACCCACTCTTCCATTGTGGGACCAAGCTCAATTATATATAATCTGCACCTGAGGCAAACGAACAGCGAGGAGTATAGGAGGGGACCAACCCACAGCACAAATTCCAACCTGGTACCTAGTCCCTCAGCAAAAGCTGTATTTTTGTTGTTGCAGCCCACAGGGCGTAAGAGGAGCCAAGAGCAGGTTTGTTTAAAGGAGGTGTGCTGCCTCCGGGCCCAGAACTCTAATTACAGCCAGTCAGGCGTAAGGAATGATGCTCGGGGAAGAAAGCAGGGGAAAAGCACTAAAAGGAAAGAAAAAACGGATCGTAGCGACGTGCGTAGCCCAATCCTACTAGAAATAGCCCAATTGGGCTACGCACGTGGAAACACGAAGAAAAGTAAAGGGGGGGCTCCTAGCGCACACGGCCTATGAGGGGAGCCTCTGCGCTTGCACTGTAGTGGTGTATCACCGCCGTAGGCGGAGCGGTACTTAGCATTCGATCGGAACGGCAAATGGCACCGCCGCTGATCGCGTTAATCTCCGCTTAAAAGCGGGAGATTTGAAAGATGCTTTTCTAGCGTCCTGAACACAGCGCGCACCTCCGCTGACAGTATGATGCCGCAAGCCGGCAGGAGGTCGTGCGGCTATAAAAACACCTCAATACACAACGCGGTAAGCGCGTACACATCAAATAAAGCTGCGCAAGCTTATCCAAGTCAAATACATGCTATAATACAATATACATAGCTCGATAATGAGAGAGCTTAAGATGCACTTAACTGACTGCGTGAGCAGCAAAGAAAGAGGACGAGTTCCGGTAATGGTGGCTCTTATGGGGCTATACAGGATATGATGTATACCATGAGCATCATGGGAAATGTAGTTTATTTTTTCATAACAAAGTTCTCATTGGCTGCTGTGTGTGGCAATAAATAGAAAGAGAAGCATAATACTGAAGCCTCCGGTCCTGTAATAGAATTAACAGATTAGAGTATGGAGAGAATGGATGATAAACAGGGTCCAAGTAAAGAAATGTCAGGAGAAAGACTTAGTGAAGAAATGATTAAGAGATTAATAGAAAAAGAATTAAAGGTTCAGGTTAAAAAGACTATGAATAATATGTTGTCAGAAAGGTAAAGAAAGGAAAGAAATTCTCCAGATGAGCATTTTTCAATTTCTGAAGATGAGGAAATAGGTGGAAAAAGATCAATGAAAAGAAAGCATATTGAGGATTTAAGAATAATAAAAAATAAGAAGGGTGGTTCTCACACCACAAACAAGAAAGGTGCTCGGAGCGGCATAAAAATAAAAGGTGTCCTTGGCGGCACGCAGAGAAATAGTGTCTATGATGACACAATGGAGGATGAATTCAATGATTTTGAAGGGGTATCTTTTGAGAACAGAGAACAAGATGAATTCATCTTTGATATATCACAAGATAATGAGTTTGAGGATGAATATGTAGAAAATGTAGGATCAGAATCAAAGGAAATATTAAAAAACCCTTTGGGTGAGGAGATGTTTTCTCCATTAAGTATCAGACACCCAAGAAGTGGCGATTGGTGGCCAATGGAGCACGTGAGTAGGTTCATTAAAGAATGGTTAAGGAAACCTTTGGAAAAGGAGGTTTGTAGGGTTTTGAAGGCGGAGTGTTCTAGACCTGTGATAGATGAGAAGGTGTGTGTAACTCCTAATTTGGACCCAGAAATTATAAACTTTCTGTTTAGAATGGGTAGAGATTAGGCCTGGGCGGTAAATTCCGTTCCGCTCGCGGAATTTGCGGAATTTGGGTAATTTCGTGTTCCGCGGAGAACGCGGAATTGCCAAAAATTCCGCAATCCGCGACTTCGCGGAATTTTTTGCTTGTTCGTGCTTTTAAAATGCGTGTTCGCGAGATATTTCTCCCCGAGCACGCAAACTGCGTTCGCGAACAGGAAAAAAGCATCGCGAACGGGCGGAACAAGCAATTCCGCGTGTTCGCAGAACTTTTGCTTGCTCGCGGAGTTTTTTACCGTTTCGCGGAGCTTTGCGTAGCGCGACTACGCAAATTCCGCCCACCCCTAGAGAGATCCCAGGAAAGGGTTAGAACGCTCACTGAAGCAGTGCCAGGATAAACTGTTGGATATCTTGGGACTTCTGGCTAGAATTCTCGATATGGCCGACGAGGCTCATTTAAACGAGAATGAAATTGATTTGGAGTTACTTAGAGGTTGGAGCCAGAGGACAATCGTTTTGCTTGGAAATGCGAATGCAGGGTTAATGGCAGAACGCAGAAAAGCAATTCTGATGAAGATTAGCACAAAGTTGGGTGACATGGCAGAGAAAGAACCCAGTGCTGATGCAAAAGGGTTACTTTTCGGTGAAGGGCTTGTTAAAAGCATAGGCAAATACGTGTCAACATTTACTGCTTTAGACAAAGCATAGTTGAACATGAGGAAGGTTTTTGGATGTGGAGTTTTTGGAAGGGCCTGTAGACGGGGATCTTCTACTGGCCGGGGGATTCAAAGATCCCAATATAATAACCAATGCAGAGGTTACTCCAGAGGTTACCAGCCAGCAGGTGGATTTTTCCCGAATAGAGGAAGAGGGATGCACGCTGGAAGAGCTAGAGGAGGCAGGCGAGGTTTCCAAGGAACTCAAGGTGAGTACGGAAAATGTTTCTGGTTTTACCCTAGGAAAGGTAGGGGGTCGTTTGACAGGTTTTGTGAAAGAATGGGAAAAGATTACAAGAGACCCATGGATTTTAAAAACAGTTCAGGGGATGGAAATAGATTTCATAGAAGTACTTCTACAATTAAAGGAACAAAGGGAGTTGTTTTTATCAAAGGAGAAGATGGAGATTGTAGGTGCAGAAATAGAGAGCATGTTAGCGAAAGGAGCTAATGTACAGGTAAAAGAAGGTGCAAAGTGTTTGGTAAGCACTTTATTTCTGGTGCAGAAAAAGGACAAAGGATGGAGACCAGTTATCAACCTAAGAGAGTTAAACATATTTGTAAATTACAGACATTTCAAGATGGAGGGGATTCATTCCCTAAGAGACATGTTACAAAAAGGAGACTGGTTAGTGAAATTAGATCTAAAAGATGCTTACTTTACGGTACCAATGGAGAAGGGCAGTCAGAAGTTTCTTCAATTTCGATGGAGGGGAAGACTTTATCAATTCTTGAGCATGCCCTTTGGGCTGTCTTCTGCTCCGTGGTGCTTCACAAAAATTATGAGAAGTGTTATGGGATATTTAAGAGAAAGAGGGATAAGACTTATATTTTATTTGGATGACATTTTGATAATGTCACAGGACTTAGATCAATTGAAAAGAGATTTACAGACAGTGAAGGATCTTCTAGAGAAACTGGGTTTTATAATAAATTTGGAAAAATCTATTTTACAAACGAAGAGGAAATTTGAATTTTTGGGATTCAAGATAGATACTTTACGAGTGCAGTTGCAGAAGAAAATAAAAAAAGAGAAAATTCAGGTTTTGAAGAAGGATTGTCTCACATTAAGGGATTTGGCAAGAATGGTAGGATTGTTATCAACTTCAATATAAGCAATTTTTCCAGGACCATTACACTATCGAGCGTTGTAGAGAGTGAAGGGAGATGCACTGAGGAAAGGCTTTTGGTATGGAGACAGGGTTGAATTAAACAGAGAAGCGAAAGAGGAGTTGATTTGGTGGCTAGAGAATTTGGAAGCATGGAATGGACGAGCGATTTTTGGATGTGTTCCAGATTTTGTTCTGGAGACGTATGCAAGCTCAAAAGGTTGGGGAGCCAGACTAGGAAAGAGTCAGACAGGAGGTTTGTGGTCAGCAAAGGAGAGAGAAGAGCATATAAATTGTTTGGAATTGAGAGCGAGTTTATATGCAGTGAAGAGTTTCAGGGATTTTCTGGTAGGAAGGAATTTGTTGATAAAGATGGACAATATTTCGGCAGTGGCATATATCAATCGCTTAGGAGGGAGCAGATCTCTCCAGTTGAGCGAGTTAGCGAAATAATTTTGGTATTTTTGTATGGAACACAAGATTGTGGTGAAAGCAGAATACGTACCAGGGGAGTTGAACACAGTAGCAGATTGGAATTCAAGATATGTAAGGGATTTCGGCCATTGGAAACTGGACCCTCAGTGTTTCAAGAGATTAGAGAAAGAGTGGGGTCCTTTGGAAGTAGACATGTTGCAAGCAGACTAACTTTTCAGGTTCAACGTTACTTCAGTTGGAGGCCAGATCCGTAAGCATGGGCCGTGGATGCGTTTCAACAATCATGGATAGGGATGAGAGGTTATGCGTTTCCCCCCTTTGCTATGGAACAGAGAGTTCTGTTGAAAGTGAGGTTGGAGAAGTGCCAGATTGTAGTAGTAACACCGTTTTGGACATTCTAAGGTTTGGTTCCCTTCAATTATGGAATTGACTTGCGAAATTCCCTTTTTGATTCTGGCAAGAAAGGGTCTTTTGATCAATGGAGATAGAGAAGAACATCCGTTAGTTCAGGACAGAGTTTTGAACCTACTTGTTTGGAAGGTGTCAGGAGATCTGAGTGTTTCAGAGGACTTTCGAGCAAGGCTGCGGAATTGCTCGAGGAGTCTTAGGCTCCAGGAACAAGGAAGAGATACAAGGGAATTTGGAGAATTTGGAGGGGTTGGTGCATTGAAAGGAGTTTGGATCCCGTGGAGGCTCCTATAGTGGAGGTTGTGAATTTTCTGGTAGAGATGTTTGATAAAGGTTGGAGTTACAGAACATTAAATTGTGACAGATCCGGCATTTCAGCAGGTCATGTGTTTGTAGACGGTAGGTCTGTTGGTAGGAACCAAGTTGTATGTAGAATTTAGAAGAGTGTAAGATTAAGGAGACCTCCTAAAGCAAGATATGAGATGCTTTCAATCAATCAATCAATCATAAAAAATGTTTTAAAAAATGTAAAGAGCACGACTACTCACCCGTAAGGGTCTCAAGGCGCTGGTGAGGGGGGAGGCGCAGGGTCCTGTCCATCAAGGAGGAGGTCTATCGAAGAGCCATGTTTTGAGGTCCCTCGTGAAGTTGGGGAGTGATGTCGTCTGTCTCAGGTGGAGCGGGAGGGCGTTCCAGGCTCTGGCTGCGCGGAAGGAGAAGGAGCGGCTTCCCGATCTGGACTTCCTGGTGCAAGGGACCACGGCGTGGGAGAGCTGGGCTGATCGTAGGGTCCTTTGGGGTGCTTGGAATCTGAGTCGGCTGTTCAGGTATGCTGGTCCGGTGTTGTGGAGGGCTTTGTGTGTGTGGGTGAGGATCTTGAAGGTGATTCTTGCCTCGATGGGGAGCCAGTGGACTATGCGCAGGTGCTGGGTGATGTGGCAGTGTCGTGGCAGGTTGAGGATTAGCCTGGCGGCGGCGTTCTGGATGTTTTGAAGCTTGAGGGTGAGGTTTTTGTTAATTCCAGCGTAGAGTGCGTTGCAGGAGTCAAGTCTGCTGGTGATGAGGGCGTGAGTGACTGTCTTTCTGTGTTCGAGGGGGATCCATTTGAAGGTCTTGCGTAGGAGGCGGAGGGTGTGGAAGCAGGAGGATGCGACAGAGTTGATCTGGCGGTCCATTTTGAGTTCGGAGTCCAGGATGATTCTGAGGTTGCGTGCATGGTCAGTGGGGGTGGACGGGCTTCCGAGGGCGGGGGGCCACCAGGTGTCATTCCAGGCGTTGGGGGGTTGGCCCATGATGAGTACTTCTGTTTTGTCAGTGTTGAGTTGTAGACAGCTGCTCTTCATCCATTTGGCGTCTTCTTGAAAGTTGTGTTTGGCTGTGTTGGGTTCGTTGGATAGGGAGAGGATGAGTTGGGTGTCGTCTGCGTATGAAACAATGTTGAGTCCGTGGGTTCTGACGATGGGGGCGAGCGGAGCCATGTAGATGTTGAACAACGTGGGGCTGAGGGAGGATCCTTGGGGGACTCCGCAGGTGGTCGGTGTAGGGTTCGAGAGGAAGGGAGGGAGTCTGACCCGCTGTGTTCTGCCAGAGAGGAATGAGCGGATCCAGTCTAGGGCCTTGTCTCGGATCCCTGCGTCGTGAAGTCTGCGTGTTAGGGTGCGGTGAGAGACTGTGTCGAAGGCCGCTGAAAGGTCGAGGAGGATGAGGGCTACTGTCTCTCCTCTGTCCAGGAGGGAGCGGATGTCGTCTGTTGCGGCAAGGAGGGCGGTTTCTATGCTATGGTTCTTTCTGAAGCCGGATTGAGAGGATTTGAGGATGTTGTGCTCTTCTATGAAGGTGGCGAGTTGGCTGTTGATGGCTTTCTCGATGACTTTCGCTGGGAACGGGAGCAGGGAGATGGGTCTGTAGTTCTTGAGGTCGGTGGGGTCCGCCAAGGGTTTCTTCAGGAGGGGGTTGATCTCGGCGTGCTTCCAGTCGTAGGGGAAGGAGGCGTTCGCGAGGGAGAGGTTGATGGTGTGGCGAAGCATGGGGGCGATGGTGTCGGTGGCTCTGTTGAAGATGTGGTGGGGGCAGGGGTCCGTGGGGGCCCCGGAGTGGATTGACTTCATCGCCTTCAGTGTATCTTCGGTGGTGAGGGCTGTCCAGCTGTCACTCGTTGGCTTCAAGGTGTCGGGGGTGGTTGGTGAGGGTTCTGTGTGTTGGCTGTCTTCATCGAAGTTGTCGTAAATGTTCTTGATTTGTGGTGGAAGAAGGTGCTGAGTTTGTCGCAGAGGTCTTGTGAGGGAGGGATGTCTGTAGACTCGCTGATGGGTTGGGCGAACTCCTTGATGATGCTGAAGAGTTCTTTGCTGTTGTGCGCGTGCGTGGAGATTCTGTCTTTGATCACTTTCTTTCTTGTATTTCTGATGAGTTGGTGGTGGGAGTTGGTGGCGGCTCTGAAGTTGTTGTGAGCTTCTGTAGATTTGGAGATTCTCCAGGCCTTTTCAAGGCGGCGGCATGTGCGTCTGGACTCTCGGAGTTCGGTGGTGAACCAGCTGGCTTTCCTGGCATGTGTGTTGTTGTTCTTCTTGAGGGGGGCTATGGTGTTGGCGCAGTCGGAGATCCATCTGTGCAGGGTTCGGGCTGCGGTATTGGGGTCGTCGTTGTCCGCAATGGTTGGGGTGAAGTTGCCGAGTGAGGTGGTGAGCTAGTCGTCGGTGATTTTAGTCCAATTTCTGCGTGGGAGCAGGTGCTGGGTTCTGTGGATGGTGGGTGTTCTGAAGGTGAAGTGGATGCAGCGATGGTCTGTCCACGGGAGTTCGGTGGTGTGGCTGAAAGTGATGGAGTTTCCTGTTGTGAGGATGGGGTCGAGGGTGTGTACTGCTGAGTGCATGGGCTCAGTCATGATCTGGCGGAGTCCTATGTTGTGGCGGTTGTCCAGGAGGGATGTGGTGTTGGGGTCTTGTTGGTTGTCGAGGTGGAAGTTGAAGTCTCCCAGCAAGGTGTAGTTGGTGGACGCGATGGCCTGCGGGGTGATGCTGTCCGTGATGGAGTTGGTGAATGGTCCGCGGGGGTCGGTAGATGAGGGTTCCCCGGAGGGTGGTGGTAGGGCTGGCCTGTATCTTGAAGTGTAGGTGTTCCATCAGGTCTGTGGGCTCGTCGGAAAGTGTGCTCCGTCGGAGGGTGGATTTGTGGACGATGGCGATTCCCCTCCCAGGGCGGGTGGGGCGGTCCTTCCGGGAGATCTTGTATCCTTGGGGAATGGCGATGGCAATGTCAGGTCCCGAGGTGGTGTTGGTCCAGGTTTCAGTGAAGAATGCGACGTCCGGGGTGGTGCTGTCGAGGAGGTCCCAGATTTCGGTGGCGTGTTTACGGAGGGATCGGACATTGAGGAGGATGCATTGCAGGGTCTTTCGTGCGGTTGCGCTGTTGTGGGCGGGTTGTGCTAGATCCGTGGTCTTGGCGGTGCTGCAGGAGTGGTGGCAGTGGTGACAACTGAAGGGTCCGTGGGTGTCGGCTGGTGATGCTAGCTTGCAGTTGTTGTTGCAACCTGGGTTGAGTGCGTAGAGTGCCGCTGGGTTGTAGCGTTAGCGTTTGGAGGTCCAGGATTCCTGGCGCTGGTCGCGTTCGGGTCGCGGACGGGTGCAGACGGGCTTGCCTTTGGCTCACCTTTGGTGCGCCTTTGGCGAGCCTGCTGCGCGCGCCCGCCATTAAGTAGGGTTCGGGGAGGGCTGGACAGCTGGGAGGCGGGAGCGGGGAGGGTAAACTGGCTTGGGCTGGTCGCGCTGGGGGGAGGGGCCGCGGGGGCAGCAGCGGCGGGAAAAACGGGAGAGAGGTGCACAGAATATGGATGAAAACAGCATAATAGTAAAAAGGAGGATGGAAAGTGATAGAAAGAGAGTGACAGTAAAAGGGTGAAAAACGAAGGTGAAAGGAAAGAGGTGAAAGAATAAAGCAAGCAGAAGAAACTGAGCGAGAGAAGGAGTGAGAGGTCCACTGGACCACAAGGGATGAGGCGCAGGTATAGCCTGCGGGTGGAGGAGGGCCTCGAACACCAACACTCGAGAGTGCAGGGGCGCAGGAGGGCCTTACTTGATGGTGGAGCTGCGAGGGTGGGAGAGCACTTTAAGATGCTTTGGTATGTTAATTTGTTGTTGAAGTTATTTGAGTCATGGCCTGCAAATAGATATTTGGATCTGAAAAGACTTTCGATGAAGTTGTGCACTTTGTTGTATCTGATTTCTTGCAGGAGAGCATCTGATGGGAAGGCTTTGGAGTTGAGTAGTAGATTTTATGGACCAAATTGAGTACACTTCGAAATATGGAAGAGAACTAAGACTATGGGGCATATTAGCAAGACCGGCGATAAAATTATCGCCGTTTTAGCGGCAGGAAACTGCCGCTAAAACGGCGATAATAGGCTTGCTAATATGCGTTATAGAATTCCAATAGAAGCCCAGGTTAGATGTGCAGGACATCTAACCTGGGCTTCTATTGGAATTCTATAACGCATATTAGCAAGCCCATTATCGCCGTTTTAGCGGCAGTTTCCTGCCGCTAAAACGGCGATAATTTTATCGCCGGTCTTGCTAATATGCCCCTATGTCTTCTCATGTGTTTTATCCGAGATATGAAGAATGTAGGAATTTGTGTGTAGTAGAGTGTTTGAGAGAATACGAGAGTAGAGTGGAGGAAAACAGAAGTGATGGTGTGAACCAAGTTTTAATTTCTTTTGTAAAACCTTTTAAGGCGATTAGTAGTGCTACTATTGCTAGATGGGTTAAGTGGACAATGGAACAAGCAGGCATTGATATTAGGGAGTTTAAGGCTCATTCTATTAGAGGAGCTATGGTAAGTAAGGCACATTACTCTGAAGGTAGGATGGAAGAAATTCTGAAAGCTGCGGATTGGGCTAATGCAGGGACTTTTGTAAGACATTATTTTAGAGCGGTTAATCATGTTGCAAATAAAGTGTTGAAGGGCTTTCAACATGCATAATGGTAGCCTCCAGTCTTGAAATGAAATAGCGATTCTTGAAAATAAATGACAAGAGAATCAAGATTTCATTAAAGACACGGAGGCTAACATTATCCCTCCCTCCTCATCCCATGATTCATGATTTTAAATACATAGCATTAAATGAGGGGGTGTTTTGAGGGATATGTCGTTTATTTTGAACATCATATTTTATAGGTTGGCCTTGTTGTTGAAATTTATTGGAATGTGAAAAGGGTACACTTATGAGGACTTAAAAATGTGTTTTTCATTGGTAGATTTGACACAATGAGAAGATTGAGGAGAAAACACGAGAGGAAGATTGGATTTGAGAAGATAAAGTTTTGAGTAAAGAAAATTTGGCGCATTCAAAGAGGAGGAATGTTTTGTGCTTGGACTTATTATAACCTGTGTATTCTGGTTCTAGTTTGTTGTTGTTGTGCCAAGTTCTTTAAAGGGCTGCAGGAGTGGCATTAAAAGATTGTATGCATAATGTTAGCCTCCGTGTCTTTAATGAAATCTTGATTCTCTTGTCATTTAATTTGGAGAATCGCCATTCTCCTGCAGCTCCCTGGGGTTAGATTCTCCTTGGCCTAGATTCTCCTGTGCCTAGATTCTTCTGCGCCTCCCTGAGTTTAGATTCTACTTGGCCTAGATTCCTCTGTGCCTAGATTCTCCTGTGCTTCGATTCGCCTGGGCCTAGATTCTCCTGTGTCTAGATTCTCCTGCGCCTCCCTGGGTTTAGATTCTACTTGGCCTCGATTCATCTGTGCCTAGATTCTCCTGTGCTTCGATTCGCCTGGGCCTAGATTCTCCTGTGCCTATATTCTCCTGCACCTCCCTGGCTTTAGATTCTACTTGGCCTCGATTCTTCGGTGCCTAGAGTCTCCTGTGCTTAGATTCTTCTGCGCCTAGATTCTTCTGCGCCTCCCTGGGTTTAGGTTCTACTTGGCCTGGATTCCTCTGTGCCTAGATTCTCCTGTGCTTTGATTCACCTGGGCCTCGATTCTCCTGTGCCTAGATTCTTCTGCGCCTCCCTGGATTTAGATTCTACTTGGCCTAGATTCTCCTGTGTCTCTCTTGATCTAGATTCTCCTGGCCCTGGATTCTCCTGTCCCTAGATTCTTCTGTGCTTCAAACCTCCTGTGCTTAGATTTTCATCAGTCTCGATTCTCCTGTGCCTAGATTCTCCTGTGCCGTCCTTTATCTAGATTTTCCTGGGTCTAGATTTCATTTCAAGACCAAAGGCTACCATTATGCATTATATCATTTAATGCTACTCCCTGCAGCACTTTTAAAGAACCTTACAACAATTAAAATACACTAGAACCAGAACGCTCCAACCCATAAATATCCCTTTCACTGAACATTCCTCTCTTTTAATTGCTGCTCCAGGAGAGATAAGCTCCTTTCAGATTTATTTCAAGCAGTATATTTTTTAACTTTTGAGTTGTAGGAGGAGATTTATGTATGATAAGTGAATAAGTAGGCATGATTTGAGCATTGTTTGCGTCAGTCTAAGCTTCTAATTTATGGATGGTTTGTTAGTTGTTCATGTTAATTTTTTTAAGTACCTTAGAGGAAATGCCGGGAATTGTATGGGAGCAAACGCGAAGGTTTTGAGTGAAGCGTAATTTCTTTTGAGCGCTATAACAATATTGTATTAGACCGGGGTTTACCTTGGTATAGGAGCCGCTTCGGCTGCGGCTCGTGATAGGCAGATAAGAAGCGTTTTTAGGTCTCGCCTAGCGTTGCTGCGCACATGCGCAGCTCGCTCGGAAAGATTTATGAGGAGTTTGAGAAAAGGGCTTTAAGCTCCGCCCCTTATTTCCATTGGCTGGCGTCACCGTTTATGGTAAACGGTGGCCTGCCATTGGAAATTAGGTGTTTGGGTTGCCTCCCTTTGGCTTTTTGTGCCGGCCCACCCGGACTGGCTTGCCTGCTTTGCGTCTGTCGCAAAGCACTTTCTTATCTTTATGGGGCCATGTGTTTCGAAACACATGGCCCCATAAAGACAAGAGATCCCCATGCTCCGGCTGCAGCGCGGTCCTCTTTCACTTTCGGGACCGCGCTTGTTATGTTAATGCCAGAAAGGCATCAGCAAAAAAGCATGGTTTTAGTCTCCGCAAACTGAAGCTATAGGTTATATTGTTTGTAAATATGTTAGTCATCATCCCCCAATGTCCTCGCAGCGCTGTCCATGCCTCCTGTCTGTGTGTTCGTAGCGCTATTGATGCCTCGCACCTGGGCCCTCGCAGCGGTGGTTATTCGACAGCCTAAGTCCACGCAGCGCTGTTTATTGCACAGCCTGGGTCTTTGCAGCGCTGTTTATTCCACAACCTTGGTCTTCGCAGCGCTGTTCATGCCTGGCGCCTGGGCCCTCGCAGCGCTGTTTATTCCACAGCCTTGGTCTTGGCAGCGCTGTTCATGCCTCGTGCCTGGGCCCTTGCAGCGCTGTTTATTCCACAGCCTTGGTCTTCGTAGCGCTGTTCATGCTTGCTGCCTGAGTCCTCGCAGCGCTATTGATGACTCGCGCCTGAGTTTTTGCAGCGCTGTTTATTCCACAGCCTGAGTCCTCGCAGCGCTGTTCATGCCTGCTGCCTGAGTCCTCGCAGCGCTTTTGATGCCTCGCGCCTGGGTTTTTGCAGCGCTGTTTATTCCACAGCCTGAGTCCTTGCAGCGCTATTCATGCCTGCTGCCTGAGTCCTCGCAGCGCTATTGATGCCTCGCGCCTGGGTTTTTGCAGCGCTGTTTATTCCACAGCCTGAGTCCTCGCAGCGCTGTTCATGCCTGCTGCCTGAGTCCTCGCGGCGCTATTGATGCCTCGCACCTGGGTTTTTGCAGCGCTGTTTATTCCACAGCCTGAGTTTCGCAGCGCTGTTTATTCCACTGCAGCTCCCTCCACCCCCGGTCTCGGTCACCGAATCGCTGCGCACTTCCTCTGTCCGCAAGGGTTCCCGGCTCGCTCCCGGCGGCGCCGTGTGATCCCCGGCGATTCCAAACTTAAGTTACACCAATCATAGTGCCAATATCGGCAACACTCACCAGTCCTCCCACAGCAACATACATACATAATAAATAAGCAGACAAGACAAACTTTTGGTGGGAAAATTGCTGCAGGTTTATTAGCATACCAAATATGCCAACATGGTGGGTTATCTTACAGGCGATCCAAAGGCAAGCCGCCCCTAGCGGCCTACCACCTGATGGGCCAACTTGCATCGTGGCCTTAGCCAATCGGTGTTTAGCGGCTGTGGTGAGGGGATAGCCCCTCCCACTTCCGGTGAACCATCGGTCCACCCTATTACTCACGCCCCCTACGAGGGGCGGAGCGTTCAAGCGACCCCCGGTTGTACAGGTTTCCAACCGCCCGTAGGACAGACGGGGCGCCGTCGCACCCCAGGGTCCACCGCACAGACTTCCTGGGGATATTAGGCCTCAGCACCCTTTGTGCTCCTGAAGAGGGTACCCCTGAGTACCTTTCCGCCTCCGGATCGCCCTGTAACTCCGCCTGCAACACAAATAAAGAGGATTAGAAGAACCTCCCCCCACCCTGGAACGCAGGGTAAGCGGTAGGGAGGGAAACGGCGTCAGGGTGAGGGTCACAGAGGCCGCCAGGTGGGCGGGGAGGCATTTATACCTCTCCCCTTCCCCCACCTCGGCCGGAAGTGACGCGCAGGACCCCGAGGGGTCACCAGACACTAGACTGTCCAGTGTGCCATCTTGTGGCACTAGAGGGGCCGCCCTCTTATGAGGGTCCCCTGCGGGGACGAGTCGGTCAGCCCGCATAGTGCCAATATCGGCAACACTCACCAGTCCTCCCACAGCAACATACATACATAATAAATAAGCAGACAAGACAAACTTTTGGTGGGAAAATTGCTGCAGGTTTATTAGCATACCAAATATGCCAACATGGTGGGTTATCTTACAGGCGATCCAAAGGCAAGCCGCCCCTAGCGGCCTACCACCTGATGGGCCAACTTGCATCGTGGCCTTAGCCAATCGGTGTTTAGCGGTTGTGGTGAGGGGATAGCCCCTCCCACTTCCGGTGAACCATCGGTCCACCCTATTACTCACGCCCCTACGAGGGGCGGAGCGTTCAAGCGACCCCCGGTTGTACAGGTTTCCAACCGCCCGTAGGACAGACGGGGCGCCGTCGCACCCCAGGGTCCACCGCACAGACTTCCTGGTGATATTAGGCCTCAGCACCCTTTGTGCTCCTGAAGAGGGTACCCCTGAGTACCTTTCCGCCTCCGGATCGCCCTGTAACTCCGCCACAGCCCTGGGTGTGGCGACCGTCGCAGCCAGGGCCCCCCACCAAGGCCGGCATTCCTACTTACATCCTGCTATTTCTAGGGCCTCTCCCCTAACCAGCAAGAACAGGTCCATGCTTATACTGGACAGATGTACCCCATCGTCCTCAAAACACCCTGTGAATTTGGCGTGTAGCACTCATGTCTAATGAAGCCAAATCCCCTCTGTTCAGTGAATTTACGCACAGCGCAGATGCACCTCCTGCGCGCAGCCTCCATCGCCTCCCCCGGCCGAGCTCCATGCGGGAGCCGGGGGTGATTCCAGACCACTGAAGTCACCTGTCCCCAACTGGTTGCTAAATTGCCCGTGTGGTCTTCTTCTAGGGTGCATTACTTCACCACATTGACCAGACAATTTCAAAGTTCTTTTCAATTTATCCCTGGTGAACATAGTAATGGTGTCACAGCAGGTTTTGGGGAATAAGTGTATGGTGCCCAATATTAGACACTGCACCCTTTCGTGAAGTGACAACTTACACAGCCTACCCTGCATGCTGAACCTTCAACCGGTCACAGATGCCCGGTCACTGCTATCCCTTGTGACCCTTGATACTTACAGTGTCGGACTACATGACTCTGTGTCACATGTTTCGCTGTAGTCCCTTTGGTGGATCCACTGGGACCCTTCTGCATCCCTGCAAATGCTGTGTCACGCACTACAACCCTTTAATGCCCTTGCCCATCCCTCAAAGACACCCGACAGCCTGATGCCCCCGCAGCTTTGGTGAGGGGTTTTGGGCCCGGCACACCCCAGTCTGTGTTTCCCACCTATATCCTCCCTAGAGGCTCCAGTTAGTGTGAGCGGCTATCCCTGTCCTGGCAAGGCATGTCAAGGCCCATTCCCCCCCTTGGTGACTATCCTGCCATAGGATATGTGACCTTAAGCACGGGTGTCCTTGTGTACGTGACGTGTAAGGGGGTGAACAACCTGAACAAATACTTGCCCCTTCTTGAGCAGTGGGAACGCCAAAACAATCATTCTTCAATCCTAGTACCAAATGATGCTCTGACCCCATGTTCCCCTCAGCTTATTGTACCGCAACCCACAAATTAGCTGGCAGTTTCCGCAAATGCCTGGCTCCTTGGCTATAGGGCGGGTGTTCTTGTCTGTCCTGGATGGTCTCGAGGATCCCTCTCTTGGTGCATGCTTGCAACCCTTAACATTTCCACATTAGTTGGACAAGACCACTGCCTGGCCGCAAGCTTAGCTAAGCCCCTGCGGAAATCGCCTGCCTGTGCGAGCAGACCAAGATTCGTCGCTCCCCACTCCATCACCATCTTTCTTGCTTCCCCACGTAGGCGTTATGCCATCTATGGTGTTTAGCTTCCCTTTGCTCCAGGGGAGAGCAGCCCTGTCTGGCGGTGTGTGTACTGAAGGACATGTGTCCTGGAAGTACCATTGATATGAGTTTTACATGTCACTAGTTCACCGTACTTGGTGTGTTTAATAAAATTAATAACAGGTCCAACCAATCACTCGGGCATTCCTTGCTTTCTTTAGGCATGTTGGATTTGAGGGGATTCGGCGAAAAATGTACGCTATCTCCCTTGGCATGCCATCCCCTTAACACAGGTTTTTTTTCTTTAGGCATGTCCCTTATTGTCTCCATCATGCGTTTAAGGCCAGTTTGAGTCTTGCTTAGGAAACATCCCTTTGAACACACCGTGTCGAGTAACTACTCATGTTTATCTCTTGACAAGTCGTCCCCGTTTGCCTGGCACTCGTTGGACCCAGGGAAGCTTATTAACAAGCGCCCTATACAAAAGTATATACATGTTGCGCAACTTGGGGCACTATTACTTCCCCACTACGTACTTCCAGACATGTCAATACTGACAAAGGTATCCCCACCTTAGTACCTGAATAACCACTAAATAAATACTGTCTAAGGTAAAAGATTACTAGTGAACCTCGCCAAGGGCCCTCCACTGCGTGTGAACCCGATGTTGAGTTTCTGACTGATAATTTTGCCTGCCCACCTCCGCACCCTTCAAGTAAAACCAGCCAAACCAATAGCAGGCCTTCCTGTCACGACACAACCTACATGACCATTAACGTGCCAACATGTGTCCGATGAGACTAAACAAGTTAGAGGCTTTATTGTATCAGCCAGACCTGGAGTGGAGCCAGAGCTGAATGGTCTTAGAGTGGGTCGGACTGGAGGAGGTATGTGTGGCTAACGCAGGCCCAAAATTTTTGCAAATTGATAATGCATTACCATAGTGCCAATGGGCCTGAGTATAAGAAAAATGGTGATGCTGTGATACAACTTCTGTAAATGTGTGCAGTTTAAAAACCGACAGTTCATTTTCAAGTACATGTTCATTTTTAAGTACCCAGCGACACCCCGTGTAGTTGTAGACATCGATATCTCATGTGTAACTGCACACAGCGTCCCTCATGTGTAACTGCCCACCGCGTTACCCCCTGTGTAACTGCACAAAGCGAAACCTCCTGTGTAACTGCACACAGCGTCACCTCCTGTGTAACTGCACACAGCGTCACCTCCTGTGTAACTGCACACAACGTCACCTCCTGTGTAACTGCACACAGCGTCACCTCCTGTGTAGCTGTAGACATCGATATCTCCTGTGTAGCTGCACACAGCGTCCCCCCTGTGTAACTGCACACAGCGTCACCTCCTGTGTAACTGCACACAGCGTCACCTCCTGTGTAACTGCACACAGCGTCACCTCCTGTGTAACTGCACACAGCGTCACCTCCTGTGTAACTGCACACAGCGTCACCTCCTGTGTAACTGCGCACTGCGTCGCCTCATGCGTAAATGCGCACTGCGTCGCCTCATGCGTAATTGCACCCGCGTCACCTCATGCATAATTTAACACGTCACCTCATGGGTACCCGAGGGAGCATTCATTTAATACACAGGGAGATAGAGGCAGGTGCACTCTAGTCACCGCCATAGAGCACAGTCTACATTCTAACCTCGTAAAACGGGTAGCTGTTTCTCCCTCATGGAAGCTCTCCTCAGATTGAGCAGTGCAAAATTACTTCAAGATGTAGGGTGCTGTCTGAAATGCCTGAAATAATCTCGGACACCGGAGGTCCGACCCCAGACCGTCCTCGTTTGCGACCCGAGTCACCTCGTGTGTGCTTGGACTCTGTCTAGACATGTGTACTCGCAACAGGGTCCCCTCCTGTGTACTTGCGAACCGTCACACCTCGTGTATACTTGCCCCAGTGACGTCTCCAATGTGAATGCCCCTGGTGTCCCTCCAGTGAGCACATGTGAACTTGCTGCTAAAAATAGCAGTGGTGGGCCATTGCCACGCTTTCGGAAGTCCAGACTTGACTTTCTCACCTTGTGGGTTTAAACCAGGTACAAATTTGACAAGTGCGTACCCCGTGACTAACTAGATGGGGAGAAAATGTTAGGGCCCCTGCCGTGTACAAAACAAGACATTGAGCATGGCTGAAATATATTGAGCATTCACCGCCATGAAGCACGAGAGATTATCCTGAAAGGCCAGATCCACAAAACTATTGTACCAATACATGGCCTTACTTGGAGCTGCTAGACACAAACAGATACTTGCACTATCGGCTGCAGCAACAGCAATTTATAGATTTGATTTGCCAACGAGACACTGAAGCAGCCTTGGAGTTTTGCCCAGACACAGTTAGCGGTGCCGGGAGAGGCGAGCACAGTGTCTGACAGAAGGACAACGTACTTCGGCCTCGCCTGTTTTTGATATCCCATAAGAGACGCCGTTTGGAGACCTGCAGAGCGTGCTGCAGAGGACATGGGTATGGATTGAAGTCAACCAAGCTGTACTGGATTATGAAAAATCGTGAATCCACTCCCAAGCTGGCTAAGCTGATGAAACTGGTACTATGGGCTCAGAATGAACTGGACCAGAAAAAAGTGAAATATCCCAAGATGTCAGGCCTCAGCAACAACACAATTGAGGATTGAACCTTGTGCCGAACTGCGTGAGCAGACTGGACGCTGCTCGATTTCGAGGACCTTCGCAAGGTGCTCCAACCCAGCGCCCCCCCACAGGCTCAGTGCTGTGGCGCCACAGATTGCCACACGACCCGCGGACGGGTCATGGGCAGAGCGGCCGGCAACGTGCGAGACAACACTACGAAATGCTGCCCCCATCGCCGGAGCCATGCCTGCCCCGCAGCCCAGAAGCCACCGCCAGGCGCTGAAGGCAGTGCCACCCCCGCACGCCCGAGCACGGCTCGCCCCCAGGCCTGACCGGTGAGGGTACAAAATTACACCAGGGAAGTCCACAACCCTTGCATGGGCGGCAGATGGGTCCAAGTGAGAGAACAATGATGCACAACCACAGCACCCCATGGAAACCTCAGAGAGTGGGCCATATACCTTGTGCGGCCTACATCTGTATTTGAAAGCACTAGAGCCCGAAAAAGGTATGCAACAGATCAACCTTGTGCTTAACATTCACAAGCATCTACCGCGATGTGGAGCTCAAGTTTTCGTGACTTGGAAGGGGGTAACTCGGCCTTCCAATTTGCCCAGTTTACTGGATAAGTTACTTTAATTTGAACACGCACCAGCGCAGCCCAGTCTCCCTGCCCAAGCAGGTCGCATGACCTGGTATGCCAAAGAAATTGTACCCACGGGCCACGCCTAAATCACTGACACTGCCCGCAAAACCCCCAAGCAAAGCCGCAAGGTCAGGATATCCACTGAGTGATGTGGATGGGGGGGAGGGCACAAGAGCAACGCACGCTGCAGCCACTGCGCTGTCCCCAGCACTAACCAGCTCCACGACCTGCCCGCCTGACGTGCCACAAACTCCCTCAAGGCCCGAGCAAACCACGGAAGAGGCCATCCTTCCGCAGCCGCGGGTGCTTAGAATAGTGTGCCGCCCGACTAGTATCTGGCTGTTTTGTTCATTGCATCCAGATATATAATATAGCAAGTAACATCACACCTACAACAAGTCAGGACTGTTATCTTTGTCTATGGTTCTTGTAGGAGAGTAGGATCTGCTTCACATGGGTACCCCCACTTTTTGCTGATGCTTCACTGTTTTTCGACATTAGTCTGGCTGGGGCCCTGCTAATCAGAACCCCAGCCTAGCTGCTTCCTCTCTAAAATGGTTTCCATGTGCCTTAGGCACATCACTGATTGGGATCTGGAGTGCCCTTATAAGTCCCTAGTATATGGTATACTATGTACCAAGGGCATAGGTACCTCAGAGGCCTGCCAGGGGCTGCAGCATGTATTATGCCACCCCTGGAAGGCCATCCAAACTGACACCACAGGTCTGCTACTGCAGCCTGGGTGAGGTGGTGCATGCACTCCTTACTGTGATATAGGTTACCTATATCACTAAATACATACACACATATAAACCTATAAGTCACTCCTAAGGCAGGCCTTATCAATCCTAAAGGCAGAGTGCATGGTTCCTATGTGAGAGGGTGCCCCTGCATGAGCAGGGCCCCTCTGCAGCATTCGGAGACCATCTCTGATGCTGTTTGTAGTGCAGCCTGACCATATACTCTTAAGCGCATTATATCCTCGCGGTAAAATGCTAACTTTGGAATGGCTGCACCTAAACATGTCGTGTTTGGTGTCAAACATCTTGGAATACTACCCCCCCGCCAATCCTGGCGGCGGGGGTAGCATTCCACCCTTCTAGAGGGAAAGACATGTTAACTCTGACTAGTCCGGTAACTTCTTTCCAGAGCCCTGGCATCACAAAATGGATGCTGCTGCCACAGACACGAGTCTGGCCTCCTGCTGCTGGACGAAACTCCGGCAGGGGAGGCCTGGACAATAGGTTTCCTGTCCCAGGGAGGTGTGACCACCTCCCCAGACAGGATAATGTGTATTGGGGCTGGGCGGGAGCACTTTCGGGTGCTTTGAAGTCCTGCACTGGGGGCACATTTGGTGTCCCTGTGCATACCCCAGTTCAAACCGGATCAGGGGCTTGCAGCCCCTGCTTTGGCGCGAACTGGACAAAGGGAAAGGGGTGTAGCCACCCCTCTGCCCTGACCCACCCATAGGTGGGGCCACAGAGTAGTCCAACCCCTATCTTTAGTATAAAGGTAGGAACCCAGTCCTTAGGACTTTAGATTATCCCTGGACGAAACTCTGTAACTGAATCCTGGACCTTCGACGCTCTACTCACGATTAGAGGACAGAAGAATCTCCCTTGGGGTCAAGGAGTGACTCCCCTGCTTGGCAGGCACCAAAGAAGCATCTGTCCGGTTCGCATTTCTGAAGCTCCCGTCGGACGCCGAAGTCATCGCATCACCAGAGGTGGATTCTCAGACTTCCCCGAGGCTACCCTGAGTCCCCAGCAAAGCTGAGGCCCGTGGCTATCGTGGGTGACTTGAGACCGTGACCTCTGGACACCAAGCACATTTGCAAGTGCATCCTCTTCTGGGTCTCCCAAGAAGTCGTGCTTTGGGCTCCGAGTAGCCCTAGCCTCCAGCACCACCTGCACCGAAGATCACTGGCCCCCACTCCACGAGTGTCCTGTGAGCCAGATCCACGTGCGGCGTCACGAGGCTCCTTCGCGGTCGCTAGCCCGTTGGCTAGTAGCCCTTAACGAAGGCCAATCCTTTTCTTACTTGGCATCCTGGTTGCTCCAGGCCTGCCCTCACTTACCCTTGCTGGGTGAGTTCCACAGACCTTGCTGGTCTGCACCATCGACGATCTACATCTTCACCGAGACTTGCCGTTGCCAAGGCTTGTTGGGTCCAATCCGGTCGCCGACACCTCAGCACTCGACAGACATTATGTACCAACCCGAATCCTGCTCCTGGTCGCCAACAACGCCTCCTGGACCTCGTGGCTGAAGAGTCAAGACGACCGTCAATGCACCTGAAGCACTCGACATCGGTGGGCATCTGTCCATCGCCTTCCTGGTCACTGGCTAGTGACCCAGACTCTGTCCCCTCTGCTTTCAGGTTCTTCAGAACTCCGATCCACTCTTGGATCCACCCGGACACTTTTCTCTTGGCCGCCAGCAGCACTTTGCAGCAGATCGCCATTCGAATCGACGACGAAACCCGACCCCGAAAGGCACCTATGCACCCGGCTTCCCTGGGTGAGGTAACACGAGTACTCCGGTGCTCCCGTGGGTAGAGACTCTTCAAAGTCCTAGATCTCAAAGGGTTTGCTCCAAGTCCTCCTTTAAGTGTCCCTTTTCTTTAATTTCCCGATCACGACTTTCTCCATAGAAGTCAACGGCGTATCGCGGTTGTGTATTTACACTGCACGCTGTCCCCGTGGGTCCCCTGTGTCACTACCTTGGGTGGTTCCTTGTGGTCCAAGCACTTCTAGAGGCTCTAGGCCTAGTGTCTAGTTCAGTCGTGGTTCTTATACCACTTTATTGGTATATGGTTTGGTACGCCCCTAGGGCCCAAACGTGTATTTGTGCTATTACTGTGTTTAAATAACTTCTAACTTATGTATTTCGAACTCTAGCCTCATAAAGAGACTAGAGGGGTGTGTTTAGCAATAAATACATATATTTTGAATATATACCTGGTGTGGTGCTCTTTCATTTGGTCACTCAAGAGATTATAGACTGGTAAAACAAGCTGCTTTACATTCCTTCAAGACTTAGCCTGAAGGCTGCTCTCCATAGCTACCACTAGGATAGCTTTCAATAAGGTTGTCTTTAACCTATCTCCAATAAGGGGTTGTTTGGACTGGTGCAAGGTGCCCACTATAATTAGTGGACAGCATATACCAGGCCAACTTCTCACAGTTGTTAGTTGCATAAGATAAATAAGCAGCGACTCGAGATGGGCCGCAAACCTGACTCTAGCCAGAGCAGACCAGGGCCTGGACCCGAGCGGGAACCCCCTAAGCCCAGCCCCCAGTTTGTCCGCTGTCCAGGTCACCCCGCGGGATGACCATGAATCAACCGGAGGAGACGATAAAACCCGGGTCCACAGTGAATGATTGCAGCACCAGTGTGTGGGAGGAGACACAACCCTAGTCTCACACTTGCCCCACAACTGACAATTAAACCTGTTAAACAGCATTTGCGGTGAGGGCCCAATGCACCTTACCGGAAACCCCACATGCCACGAGGCCGTCCAACTTGACCGACCGCACAATGCCCGACGTGCAACTGGCGGAATGCCCCCCACGGCATGTTGCTCCCACAGCGGCGAAGAGGACTCGTACGGCAGCATACGGTCTTGGTCCCTCCAGCGACCCGAGAAACACCTTCAGTTCCCGGAGCCAACCATGGCGAGGTGACCCGCACCCGCCCGCCGTCCCCCGAGGAGCTCCTGCGCGGGCTGCAACCCCCACAATGCGCCGTACTGCTATGTCCTTGCCTGGTACCAGCCTCGCCATACTGCGTGCTTGCATGAGTTGCCGCCACGCGCCGCAATAGTTTCCCCATAAATGCATGTGGATAGGAGCGGGAGGGGGCGACGCGGCCCTCCACGCCCCCCAACCCGCAACATCAGGTCTCCACGGCCCGAGCACCAGCACCGCCGTGCTTTCTCGCAGCGTTACTTGAAACAAACCACGAAGCCATATACATTTTCTTGAGTTGCCGCCAAGCGCCGTGGTCGATTTCCCATCAATGCACCTCACGTGTGAGCGGCCGCCCTTACTGCGAACGAGCACATTACTTTGATTTTGCACGCAAATGGGAAAAAGTTAACCTGTATGTCATCTCGATACTGGTTCAGCAACTTTAACCACCGCACTTATAGGACCATAAGATAAACGCTTGCAATAATAATCTGCCCCCAAGCCATAATAAGCATTTGCTTGCGTTCAACATTACCACCAATCGCTGCAAACGTGACCCCGTTTTCCCCCCGCACACTTGCGGGCTCAACACCTTTCTACGTCCCCTGGCTCTGAGAGTCGGTCGCACGGACTATACCTGAGGAAAAGAGCAGCGGAGGACCATGGTGACGGGGCACGCTTGCTTGGTGCAAAAGATACTTCTGTGCAACCCGCTGTCCTCCCCCACCACTCATCTCCCGGCCCACCCGGGCCGAGGCCCTTGTCACTCACCCGGGATATGACCATGGAGAGAGGGCCATGCGACGCTCACCGCCCCCTCCCCCCACGCAGCAATAAGACCCTGAGCCGACCCGGGAGTCCGGTTTGAGCTTGCCTCGAAGCAAGGTGGAAGAGCACTGCACCCTCCACCGGGTAGAAGGAACTGCACCCTCCACCGGTGGAAGGCGGAGTTGGGAGGAGAACGCCCCCCCCCCATCCGCTCGAATTCCCTGCCACAAAACCCGGGTGGGGAAGGCCCGCTGGTGGATGCCACGTGGGGGCAATACTCAAAATTGTTCTTAAACGGGTGAGAAGCGGCCCGCGCCCCTCGCTCCTAACGCCCCCCGCCCCGCATTCAAATAGCGAGTAACGTGAACTCAGAGATTTGCCCAGGATCACAGGACGTTGAGGGTTCGCGCCGCGGCACGAAACCTCCGGTCCCAAAGGTGAGGTGAGCTAGCGATAATAACCCGCACAGCCCGCAAGACAGCGCCCCCCGCCGCAGGCACTACAGGGTCCCAGACAAAGGTCGACCCCCCCCCCCCCGAGGGTTGCTTTTCAACTTTTCGTGGCCGCCACTGTACACAGGCCCGTAGGCCAGGGATTGCTCAGACGCTCCGGTGCCGGATGGCTGGGGTGGAGGGATGCGGCCATGCGGGACACGGTGTGGGTTCGAGCGGGGAGGGGGGAACCCGCTCATCACCGTTGCCAAGCGTGTGTCCGGGCGCGAGACAAGCCTGCCCGTGGCCGCTGGGCCTTGTCCCTTTCACCCCGCTCGCCTCCACTCACCGTCGTCTGACCCATGCCAACCCCGGCCAGAGAAGGGAGCAATAAAAGTGGGGATATAAGCTCCTCAGCCGGTCTGGATCCCAGGCAGGGGGACAGCCCTCGGGCCCTCCAGCCCGGCCCCGCCCGAAACGTGGAGCATGGTGGCCTGGGAGCACGGGCCGGTCGGGCAACTGGGAAATGTACCCTGTCCCTCCGGTGCAAAGTCAACAGCGGGGGACATAGTCCCTGCGTGAACGGGCCCTACAGGCCTGCGAGCTCACGTGGCCAATGCTGGATACTTATACGGAGCGGGGACGGGGGAGCTCGTTCGGACCCTTGACGCTGGTCGCCCCGGAACGCAGCCTGGGGTACGGGGGAAAGATTGCCTGCAAAGAAGGCCGGGGGAAAATATCTCCTACTCTCTTGCCCCCAACCCGATTCCGGGTCGCACCGGGACTGCTGTTAGGACCCATGAAATGCCCGGGGCAGGGTAGGGCCTACACTCACCAGTCTCGCGACGAGCGTTCCCGATGGCGATTCCGGGCGATCGGCACACGACCAAACGGCGTCAGGGTGAGGGTCAAAGAGGCCGCCAGGTGGGCGGGGGAGGCATATATACCTCTCCCCTTCCCCCACCTCGGCCGGAAGTGACGCGCAGGACCCCGAGGGGTCACCGGACACTAGACTGTCCATTGTGCCATCTTGTGGCACTAGAGGGGCCGCCCTCTTATGAGGGTCCCCTGCGGGGACGAGTCGGTCAGCCCGCACAAGCTGGGTGTCTGCATCTGGTGTTGTTTGAAGCCTCTAATAAGAAGACCGTGAAAGGTTACCAAAGCCCGGCGCCGCCGAGGATTCATCAGAAGCTAATAGGAAACTGGAGAGGCTGGGAGAGAATTACAGGCAGAGACGTGGAGAGCTTCTCCGTGTTCGGCGTATTAAGGTATCCAAGCAGCTGTGGGCACCAAGAGAACACAGTGCGTCCGCTCTTGAGTCAGGCATTGGAGCTGGAGACAGAGGGCAGCAAGAGAACACGGTGCGTCCGCTCTTGAGTCAGGCATTGGAGCTTGAGATAGAGGGAACAGGAAATGCCCTTCTGAGTTATCCCCATGCTTGCAGACAGAGGGCACAGGAAATGCTCCTACCACAGATACCCCCCTACTCACAGACAGAGGGCACAGGAAATGCCCTTCTGAGTTAGCCCCATGCTTACAGACAGATGGCATGGGACATGCCCCTCTTAGGTACGCTCATACTCACAGTCAGAGGGTATTTATTTGAAAAGTTTTATAAAGCGCGAACAAGACCCAATCGGGTAACAGAGCGCTGTACAAAGATGAAAAATGAAGTTTACGTACAGAGACAGTATAAATACATTTACAAAGAAAAGCAAATAAACAAACCGATAACAGCCAACCTAGATGAGGCCGAGCAGTTTCAGCATCGACTTACTTCAAATACAAACGAGATACGTTATAAACCTCCAGTAGAAATGATTGTCAAGCACTAGTTTCAAGCATAAAGTGAAAGTAAATTGTTAAGCATAAAATAAAACACCCAAGCACACCAATAAGGCAAAATGCAAGGAACCTGAGGCATAAAATAACTGAGGGCGCTAGAAGGGAGTAGGTAGAAGATGGACAGACACTAAACAGCTCACTCAGATGCGGCCGAAACAGTGTCATCATCTCCTTACTTCAAAGACAGATGAGATACATATTAAACTCCAAGTAAAAATGATTGTCAAGCATGAGTTACAAACATAAAGTGAAATTAAATTGTCATATATTTCAACAAAAGGTAAAGAAGCTTGTCGGAGATGTATGGTAATTGACTAGCAAATGACAAGGAGGCTATTGCTGATGCAGTTCTTCCAATAGTAGCCATTTGACCTGTTTTTTGAATGAGGCAGTCGAAGGGTTGGCTCTGATCTCCGTCGGTAAGGCATTCCAAATTCTTGGAGCCAGCCCTGAGAAGGTGCGATTGTAAGTTCTTTTTTTATTGATTTTCGCTGGTTTCAGTAGTAGGGTATTGGAGCTTCTTAAATTTCTTCTGGCTCCGGAAAGCTCAAGTTTTTTTGCCAGGTAAACGGGGCTATTGAAATGTATAGCTTTATGTGTCAGGCAGGCTATCTTGAAACGGATCCTAGCTTCAATGGGGAGCCAGTTAAGCTGGATTAAGTCAGGTGTGATATGATCATGCTTTCTGGCACCTGTGATTAGTCTGGCAGAGGCGTTCAGAGTAGCTCTTAGCGGTGCTAGCCTAGATTTAGGAAGACCAGCTAGGGTTACCAATCCATATTCTACTCGTGAGATAACTAAGGATTGGACTGCTGATTGTATGTCTTCGGGAGGTAGGAACGGTTTGATTTTCCTAAGAGTGTTGAGCTGATGGTTGGCACTCTTAATGGTTGCACTGATGTGACCTTGCATGTTTAGAAATTTGTCTAGGGTGACCCCTAGAGAACAGGCGGAGTCCACCAAATGTGGAGTGCAGTTGAGTGCTGAGATTTTTTTGATCCAGTTATGCGTGGGAGCCTCGTGGTTGCGTGGGGAAATCAGGAGAAATTCCGTTTTGAGAGAATTAAGTAAAAGGTGGTTATGTGTTAGCCATTGTTGAGTTTTTGAAGCGCTATATTAAGAGTTTTAATGTCATCTGGAGAGGAGATCTTCAAATATAGTTGAGTGTCATCCGCGTACATGTGGTACTGAATATTTGAATCATTTAAAATGGCAGTTAGAGGTTCCATGCATAGGTTGAAGAGTGTGGGCGAAAGTGCAGAACCTTGAGGCACCCCAATAGAGACTGAAGTGCTGGCCGCCAAAGATTGGTTGACTTTGATTCTTTGTATTCGGTTGTGCAGGAAAGAGGAGAACCAATTAAGGACAGGGCCCGATAGCCCCATCCTGTGTTGAAGAAGGTTAATCAGGTTGTCATGTTTGATAGTGTCAAAAGCAGAGGACAAGTCCAGCAGGATTAGCAGAAAGGGTGTATCTTGGTCCAAAGCTCTCAATGCATCATCAACAATGTGAGTTAGCGCTGTTTCTGTGCTATGACCTGATCTAAAGCCTGATTGATGTTGGTCTAGGAGCTGAAATTTCTCAATGTGCTCGCAGAGCTGTGTGTGAACAGATTTCTCGAGCAATTTCGCTAAAGACATGATGTTGGTGATCGGCCGGAAGTTACTGGGATCTGTTAGGTCTGCATTGGTTTTCTTGGGGATGGGTGTGACTTGCCCCATTTTAAGGCAGTCTGGAATCCTCCCCTGTAAGAGAGATTGTTGGATGATCCTGGACCAGAGAGGCAGAACTGCCAAGTTGAGGTCTTTGAGCAGTTTGGCGGGGAGTGGGTCCTTGTAATGGTTGGAAGGTTTCAGAGAAGCCAGGGAAAGTGACAGCTCTTTCAAGTCAGGAGTTCGGAAGGTATTCCAGCAGGCATTGTTTTTGGGTGTGTAGTCTGTGAGGTAAAGCGGGGCACAAACTGCCGTGTGAGCAGGTAAACTCTCGGAACTCATAGACAGCAAATTCTCTGCGGCCCGTTGCAGTTCCCGCTCAATATTTCTAGACTTTTCAGCGAAGTGTGCTGAGAAGTCCTCCTCACTGGGTCCAGTGATTTTGATTGCTGGAATAGGATTAGCCTGTTGTTTGATGATATCAAACAGTTTCCTGGGACGGTTTTTAGCGCTGTCAAGCTGATCTCTGAAATGTTCTGATTTAGCGATGCGAATGTGTTTGTTGTAAGAGTTTCTCATCTTTCTTAACTGTTCGAGACTAGAGGTGGAGGGGGCATTTCTCCAACGTCTCTCAGAGAGCCTCAGCTAGCGACGTTGGCATTAAGGGTATCACTGAACCAAGGTTTGGATTGTTTGCAGGGAATCCTTTTAAGTAGCTTCGGGGCTGCAGAGTCGAGAATATTAGACATAGTGTTGAAGTAATGATCCGTTAACTCTTCCAAATTATTCATGGTAGCTGGAGGTTCAAGCAGATTCTTGCTCAAGATGGAAAGGTTAGAGATGTTGATATCTCTCAGGTTACGAGACAATTGCTTGTTTTTGAGCGGTTGCCCTTGTCTTAGCAATACCTTCTCCTGAATGTGAAAGGAGATTTGGAGATGATCCGACCAATCACATGGTACTATGTCATCTAGCTGAATAATGTGCTCTCTAGCTATGATGAGGTCAAGGGTAGCGCCCATGCAGTGGGTAGGACCGTTGCAGGCCTGTATATAGTTGAGGTCAGAGAGGAAAGACTTAAGAGAGCAGACTACTGGATCATTAGAGTCATTCCAGTGAAGGTTGAAGTCACCGAGGAAGATGTGATTAGGATGGAGGGCTGAGCTGGCAGAGATGGATTCCATTAATTGTTCTACGAAAAGTAAGTTGTTGTTCCCAGGAGGATGGTAGATCGAGTGAAGCACACAGACAATCCTGCCCGTGTTCCAAATTTCAGCCACAAGTAGCTCACAGGAGGACATCAAGTCCTTATGAGTCTGCTTCAAAACGAGGCTGGAACGATGGATGCAGGCAATCCCCCCGGATTTAATAGCCCTATCACATCTGACAATGTCATAGCCAGGAGGAATTAAAATGTCAAGTATTGGGGAGGAAGAGTCATTGAGCCATGTTTCCGTAAGAATCAGGAGGTCTAATTCTTGTGATAAAATGAGTTCGGAGATATCTGCTGCGTGCTTCACTGCTGATCTGCAGTTGAGAAGCATCGATTTGATATGAGAATCTGTAGTTGCTTCCACTAGGTGCGAAGTGACTACCTGAAGTAAGTTATCCTTATTCAAGTATCTCAAGTTAACACTCGGTTCTCTATCAGGATCAGAGGAGATAGTGGGAATGGAGCTAGGCGAGATTGCGTAGTCCTCATAAGATAGGGAGAGTGCGAGCGTTTCAACCTCAGACCCCTGCGGCTGTAAACTACAGGGATTGGAGTGGAGGTAGGGAGGAGGGTGAGCGGGCCCGTGAGGGTAACTCAGGGAGGTAACAGAAGCCCTTTCCATTCCACCATTTAAAGTAGTTGCAGGGTGCGAGGGCAGATCCGATCTCGAGGGCGGGTATGGTGTGAGGAGCTTATCATTCTTTATTGAACATTGTAGGAGGATCTGGAAGTTGTCATTTATAGTAAGGAGGTCCCGCTTCAGTTCGGCCAGTTGTTCCTCAATCCGCCGAAGACAGTCACCATCAGGTGACCGTCCAGGATAGGGAGCAGAGGGATGCCTCTTCTCCATACCATTTTTGCAAGGAGAGATGTACCTCTGCTTTAGCTCAGTTATGGGCTTCAAAGGAGTAGTGTGAATAGTAAGGATGGTGTCAGGGCTCAAAAGCGGCGGTAGAGGGGTATCCCTTTGAGTATGTAAAAGGGGGGGTCCACAGGTAGAATCCTGTGGCCTGGGCGTAGAGCAAGAGGAAGCAGTAGGTTCAATCAATCAATCAATCACAGCATTTATAGAGCGCGCTACTCACCCGGGAGGGTCTCAAGGCGCTGGGGGAGGGGGTAAGTTACTGCTCGAACAGCCAGGTCTTGAGCTGCTTCCTGAAGGAGAGATGGTCCTGGGTTCGCCGAAGGTGAGTGGGGAGGGAGTTCCAGGTCTTGGCTGCCAGGTAGGAGAAGGATCTTCCTCCGGCGGTGGTTCTGCGGATGCGTGGTACGGTGGCGGAGAGGTCCAAGAGGATGAGGGCTGCTGTTTCCCCGTTGTCGGTTAGGGTTCTGATGTCGTCGGTGGCTGCGATAAGGGCGGTCTCGGTGCTGTGGTTGGCCCGAAAACGGACTGCGAGGGGTCGAGGGATCCATTCGTCTCGAGGAAGGCGGCAAGCTGTCTGTTGACGGTCTTCTCGATGACTTTGGCCGGAAACGGAAGGAGCGAGATGGGACGGTAGTTCTTGAGGTCGGTGGGGTCCGCCGTTGGTTTCTTCAGGAGGGCGGTAAGCTCGGCGTGCTTCCAGCTCTCCGGGAAGGTGGCGGTGTGGAAGGAGGAGTTGATGATGTCCCGGAGATGGGGTGCGATGGTGGCGTCGGCTTTGTTGAAGACGTGGTGTGGGCAGGGGTCGGTTGGTGATCCGGAGTGGATGGAGTTCATCGTGCGGGTGGTGTCTTCGGTGCTGATCGGGGTCCAGTTGCAGAGGGTGGTGGTGGCGGGCGTTGGTTCGGTGGTAGGGTGCGTGGTCTGTGCGTCGAAGCTGTTATGTATGTCGGTGATCTTGCGGTGGAAGAACGCGGCGAGTGAGTTGCAGAGGTCTTGCGAGGGGGTGATGTCGTTGTTTCCGGCGCTGGGGTTGGAGAACTCTTTGACGATGCTGAAAAGTTCCTTGCTGTCGTGGGCGTTGTTGTCCAGTCGTTCTTTGAGTGCCGACTTCTTGGTGGCACGGATCATCTGGTGGTGTTTGCGGGTGGCGTGCTTGAGGGCGGTCCTGTTGTCTGTGGTCTGGTCGAGTCGCCAGGCTTTCTCGAGAGTGCGGCAGTTCTTCTTGGATTCCTTGAGTTCGTTGGTGAACCAAGGGGTTTTCTTGCTTCCGGGTCTGCTGGGAGGGTTTTTAGTGGTGCGAGGTCGTCGGCGCAGGCGGTCAGCCACTTGGCGAGGTTGCTGGCTGCTTCGTTTGGGTCCGTTGTGTTGGTGGGTGTGTTCTGGCTGAGGGAGGCGGTGAGCTGCTCGGCGGTGATCTTGCTCCAGCTCCGGCGGGGAGCCTGTTGCGGGTGGTGGTGGGTCGCAGTCTTTCTGAAGCTGAAGTGGACGCAGCTGTGGTCGGTCCAGTGGAGTCCGGTGGCGTGGCTGAAGGAGATGTGCTTGCTGGAAGAGAAGACGGGGTCAAGCGTGTGGCCGGCGTAGTGGGTGGGCGTGTTCACCAGTTGCTTGAGTCCGAGGTTGGCGAGGTTGTCCAGCAGGGCGGTGGTGTTTCTGTCGTTGTTGTTCTCCAGGTGGAAGTTGAGGTCCCCTAGGAGGATGTAGTCGGCGGAGGGCATGGCGTGCGGGCTGATGAAGTCTGCGATGTCTTCGCTGAATAGTGTGCGTGGTCCCGGGGGTCTGTAGATGAGGGTGCCTCGGAGGGTGGTCTTGGGGTCAGTGTGTATCTGGAAGTGTAGGTGTTCGGCGGCGGTGAAGGTCTCGTCGGAGTTGAGTCGAGATGCGGATGGTGTTCTTGTGTACGATGGCGATGCCTCCTCCCGTCTGGTTGACGCGGTCCTTCCGGGTGATCTTGTATCCGTCCGGGATGGCTATGGCGATGTCAGGCGCTGAGGAGGCGTTCATCCAGGTTTCGGTGAGGAAGGCGACGTCCGGTGCTGTTGCGTCGAGCAGGTCCCAGAGTTCCACGGCGTGCCTGTGGACGGAGCGGGTGTTCAACAGGATGCATTTCAGGTGGTTGCTGCTGGTGCTCGACTTGGCGGAGGTGGTGCACGTCCGGGGGCAGGTGAATCGGCAGGCTTGGCAGGTGAAGGGTCCGTGGGTGCGTCTCGGTGAGGCTCGGTAGCAGGCAGGGTTCCGGCCGGCATTGAGTGCGGTGAGGGTGGCGGCGTCGTAGGTCCGTCGAGTAGTGTTGCATCGGTGGGATCCAGGGGTCCTGGCGCTGGGCGCGGGCCAGGCGCGGACGGGCGCAGACGGGCTTACCTTTGGCACACCTTCGGCGCTCCGTCGGTGCTCCCACTGCGCGCGGCCGCTGCGCGGTCGCTCAGGGGCCGTCATAAGTAAGGAGCCTGGAGGGAGGAGCAGCTGGGTGGCGGGAGCGGGGCGGCGAATGGAATCACGGGGGGGCGGGGCCGCAGGGAGGCAGTGGCGGGAAGTCCCAGGAGCAGCGGGCAGCGGGAAAGTCCCAGGAGCAGCGGACAGCGGGAAAGTCCCAGGAGCAGCGGGAAAGTCCCAGGAGCAGCGGGCAGCGAGCGAAGGAATCTCCAGGCAGGAGGCGGCAAGGCAGGCAGGAGCGGCAGCAGTGAGTGGGGCGACCAAGCCCTGTGGAGGGCTGAGCGGTCACACTCTGTGGTCCCCTACGGTCCCCTTAAGTAAGGAGCCGGGAGGGAGGAGCAGCTGGGTGGCGGGAGCGGGGCGGCGAATGGAATCACGGGGGCGGGGCCGCAGGGAGGCAGTGGCGGGAAGTCCCAGGAGCAGCGGGCAGCGGGAAAGTCCCAGGAGCAGCGGGAAAGTCCCAGGAGCAGCGGGCAGCGGGAAAGTCCCAGGAGCAGCGGGAAAGTCCCAGGAGCAGCGGGCAGCGAGCGAAGGAATCTCCAGGCAGGAGGCGGCAAGGCAGGCAGGAGCGGCAGCAGTGAGTGGGGCGACCAAGCCCTGTGGAGGGCTGAGCGGTCACACTCTGTGGTCCCCTACGGTCCCCTTAAGTAAGGAGCCGGGAGGGAGGAGCAGCTGGGTGGCGGGAGCGGGGCGGCGAATGGAATCACGGGGGGCGGGGCCGCAGGGAGGCAGTGGCGGGAAGTCCCAGGAGCAGCGGGCAGCGGGAAAGTCCCAGGAGCAGCGGGAAAGTCCCAGGAGCAGCGGGCAGCGGGAAAGTCCCAGGAGCAGCGGGAAAGTCCCAGGAGCAGCGGGCAGCGAGCGAAGGAATCTCCAGGCAGGAGGCGGCAAGGCAGGCAGGAGCGGCAGCAGTGAGTGGGGCGACCAAGCCCTGTGGAGGGCTGAGCGGTCACCCCAGGTTTAGGGGAGTACAGAGGAGAGGGTGGCCCTAAGGTAGCGTCCTGAGCACTGAGAAAAGAGTTAGAAGAGGAAAGCAAAGGAAATGGAGTCCCTAAGGTAGCATTAGGATTAGGGGAAGGGATAGATTGGCCGTGAGGGGAGTGGTCGTTGTTGTTTCTAGTCAAGGGGTTGGGTCTAGGTGTAGTGGGTTTTGGGTCCCAGGGAGAGGAGTGTGCTATGTTTAGGGGGAAGTCCGTGTCCAAGGGATAGGCAGTAGTATTGGAAGTGGGGGTGGTTTGTGCCTGAGGTGGTGGGTCAGGGGGGTTGTGTATGCCGCTGTTTGGGGGGGTCAGTGTCAGCAGTTATTGTACTGGGTGTTTGCCGGCGGAGTGTGAGGATAGGGGTAGTAAGATTATAGTTTGTGATGGTGGATGTCTATGAGTTGTATCGTGGAACGTCTGGTCGTCTGGGAGATTTGGACGGTTCAGGATTTTTTGTCCGGGTGAGAGGCGGTAAGGGAGATTGGGTTTGAAGGCACTGATGAGTTATAGAGGAGAGTAGCGTTGGGAAGTGTCGATCAAAAGTGGTGAGGTGAGGGTCCGAGGCCTGAATGAGAATGTTTCCTGTTTTGAAAATAGAAATAGTCAGTTCTCCTTTAAAGGTAGGGGAGACAGTTGTGGAGATTTTTTCTCCATAGGGAATATTAATCGACTTGGTGACTCGAAAATGAAGAAGGAAGGTGTTTTTCCACTTATTTGGGCGCTTTGTGTAAAAGATGAAGTTAGTTTTCATCTCTCCATTAGTAGCGGTGTGATAGTTATCAACAATAAGTGTTTCAGGGTGCTGTTTTAAAGTTTTGTGCTTTAAGTTCTTTTTAGCGTTACTGGTCAAGTTTTCTGGGTAATTTATGGACCATGAGTTTGGTCCATGGCGATCGAGTTTAGAGTTCCTGGTGTTATATGGCGGAGGCATGGTTATAGATTGAGAGATTCTGGCTCTAAAGAATCAGTTGGAGAAGTTAGTTGTGCATTTACGACTTGATGTGCTGTATAGCTGAACTAAGTAGTGAGGGAAATGCCTAAAAAAAAAAAAAAAAAAAAAAAACTGGATTAGGTTATTTTCTAGTATCGCTGTTGATATCAAAAGGCAGTGTCATTCCACAGACCAGTATCGATGGTCCGCTAAGAAAGTACGCTTTTGAGTCCTATTAGGTTCTATGATGTCACACTCAGCCTAATCAGACAAGCAGGCAGTGAAGATCCAAGGCACTGTAGCAGAAGCCATCAAGAAGCAAGTAATAATGCCGTTCTACTTGTGGCCACAGGAAGGCTCTCAAGGCTCCCTCAAGAAATCAGTGTCACCTGGTAAGGGTGAGGTAAGATAATAATAAATGATTGCAGGATGAAGATAAGACTAAATATTGGTACCCAGTCATGTTCCACATAAAAGGGGGTTCACTTAGCTCCCAGGAAGGCCACCCATTAGAGAGAGATGCCTCTATAATAATGACCTGTAGCAGAAGCCATCAAGAAACAGGAATCCTGCAGTACTACTTGTGGCCATATGATGGAGCTCTAGTCTCACTCAAGAGATCAGGGACTCCTGGTTAGGGTGAGGTAAGATATTAAGAAGTGATTGTAATGATAAAAACATGACTAAATATTGGTACCCAGACATGTTCCACATAAAAGGGGGTTCACTTAGCTCCCAGGAAGGCCACCCATTAGAGAGAGATGCCTCTATAATAATGACCTGTAGCAGAAGCCATCAAGAAACAGGAATCCTGCAGTACTACTTGTGGCCATATGATGGAGCTCTAGTCTCACTCAAGAGATCAGGGACTCCTGGTTAGGGTGAGGTAAGATATTAAGAAGTGATTGTAATGATAAAAACATGACTAAATATTGGTACCCAGACATGTTCCACATAAAAGGGTTCACTTAGCTCCCAGGAATGCCCCCCCCTTAGGTAGAGATGCCATTAAAATAATGGTACCTGTCTCCTGTTAGAATGAGATGCCACTGATATATCTCACCGGTAGCGCTTTAACATCAGAAAATTGTGTTAAAACAGACTCAAACCATAGAAGTTTGGGCCAGCCATATCAAGGGCTTCAGCATATTCGGGCGGCAGCACCCATCAGTCCAGGGCAGCAGAGGCGAGCTCGTCGAGTCTGGGTCGTTGAAAGGGTACATGAAATGCCCTTCCCATAGATACACCCAGAGTTACAGGCAGAGGGCACATGAGATGCCTGTCCGGGGTATATCCATGCCCACAGGCAGAGGGCACAGGGAATGCCCCTTGGAGGTACACTCATACTTACAGACAGAGGGCACAGAAATTACCCCTCCGAGGTACCCCCATACTCACAGGCAGAAGGCATATGGAATGCCCTCCGAGGTACCCCATACTCACAGGCAGAGGGCACAGGAAATGCCCTCCGAGGTACCCCCATACTCACAGGCAGAGGGCAAAGGGAATGCCCTCCGAGGTACCCCCATACATACTCACAGACAGAGGGCATATGGAGAGCATATGGATGCGGATGTCACTCACCGGGACGGGCGCAGACGGGCAGCTCCAGTCTTCTTTCTTCCAGTGCAGCGCTCTTGCATCCCTCACTATTTCTCAGTCACTATCTCTGTCTTTCTCTCTCTCACAGTCACTCTTTCTCTGTCTCTGTCTCTCTCTCTTGCCTTTCCGGTCTCTATTTTAGTCTTTCTCGGATGTATGTGCACTCTCATTCTGCGTACTTTTCCCTGCCCTCCACGATATCACTGCCCTGCCTCTGTGAAGTCCTTTGCCTCCAGCCTAACTTTCTTTCACACACTTTCCCCCGTGATATTACCCTGTCAACTCACGCACACCGCCTGGCCTCTGCCCCCCCCCCCCCTCTGCCTTGCCCCCCCCCGTACTAATCTATAGAGCTGGGCGAGTGAACAGATTTACTGGGAGAGCCGAGCCAGAGCCGATCCAAGGATATGACCAGGATCTTGGAGCCCGTGCACGAGCCGAACCCTGAAAATGTTTGTTGTTAAAATCCTACAACAAACCTGACGTAAACTGTGATAAAGCTGCCTCAGAATTTAATACAGTGTATTCCCTTAACATGTGGAGCTTTGACATTAATAGAGCACATCACGGCACTGCACCGAGAAGTGGTTAGTTTACATTTAGTGATTTGCCCAGAAACCCGGATGTTGAGTCGACGCCGAGACTCGGATCGGCAGCTCTTTCCGTAACGCTACATCCTGGGTAGCGGGAGGGAGGCAGGCAGAAGCCACATGAAAGCTTGGCTCGTTATGGGCTCGAGGGTCCAACTGGAACTCGAGCTGAGCCACGCTTCAAGCTCCAGCCTACCTCTAATCCACTGGTCTGTCTCGGTTTCCTTACCTCCCTGGACCCCTGGTGAAGTGAACTCTCACTCACATATGCCTCACATATGTAGAGCTCCACGTGGGCACTTTCACCGTCCCTTGTCTCTCCCAGCGAGCCCTGCCTCTGGCCTGCTTCTGTCACTGCACTCCTGTACTAACTCGTCCAGTTGTGCGCATTCTCCGTTTTCCTACCTCATTTCTTTGGCCCCAAACCCACTGCAGGGCGGATGTCACTCACCGGGACGGGCGCAGACGGGCGCAGACGGGCAGCTCCAGTCTTCTTTCTTCCAGTGCAGCGCTCTTGCATCCCTCACTATTTCTCAGTCACTATCTCTCTCTTTCTATCTCTCTCTTTCTCTCTCTCACAGTCACTCTTTCTCTGTCTCTGTCTCTCTCTCTCTCTTGCCTTTCCGGTCTCTCTTTCTCAGATGTATGTGTACTCTAACCAGTTACAGTTCATACAAATGCAATGCACATGAAACATCAGGTTGGGTAGTGGTGGAGTGGGGGTGGTGTTGGTTACAGCCCCCTTCTTTTCAAGTCACTTAACACTCACAGCCATGCTGGGGGCTTCCAGTCTCTGGGATATTGTGGCATGCGAGATCTGTGGCTGCCCGCGGCCCCCGCAGGGGGCCACCCTAAACGGGCGGCCCCTTTAGTGTCATTTGGGCACTTCCCCACCCCCAATGATGTGCGGGACTCAAGGAGGAGTCCCCCTACCAGACGCGTCACTTCCGGCACGCAGAGGAGGTGGGGAGGTATTTATGCCTCCCCCGGCCATCTTGGCGTCCTCTTTGCGCCGGACACGCCGTCTGGTCGGTCGTCTCCCGCCGTCTTTCTTCGTGCTGAGATTCACGCCGTCTGAGGGAACTACAATTGAGGGTGAGTCGTCTGTCCCCCCCAAGCCTCTTTGGGTAGGCGCTGCCCGGCATTTGCTGGACTTGTGATGCCTAAGAGGAGGAGGGGGGCGGATTTAGGAGCTCCCCTGGTAGTTGGTTAGGCTCCCGGGTTTTGCGGCACGGAGAGGTATAGATTTACAGGAGGTAGCGGGCAGCCGTAAATTCAGTGTCCGTATGGTGTGCGCACATTTATTATGTCACCGAGGGTGCAGGTTTGAGCCCCTGTTCTGCGGGTGCAGGCAAGCGTCGGGGTAATGGGGCATGGCGCCGGGTGTGGGAGCGCTCCTCTGCCAAGGTGTCATGCATAATCAGCTCACCGCTGCACCGCCCACCCCCTCCTCTATCTCAAATAAGGTCGCGAGGGGGGCCCTATGTGCCTGCGTATCGCACCGAGGCGAGTGTAGCCACCAGTCGGGGTTAGAGACGACATTGCTCTGTGCGCCAGCCACGCCCGTCGCAGTTGCGTTTGTCCTCGGCGCGTCGTCGAATTAGGGCGGTGAGTGCGGGCCAGGAGGGACCTTTGTCTGGGCCGGCCAGCCTCCTTGTTGTCAGTCTGGGGGTTGAGGATGCCTGGGTTCCCGGGTCCGATTGTATGCGGGAGTAGGTGCCGGCCGTGTATTGCGGCCGCCGGATTGACGCTAGTTTTCCCTGCCTGCGAGGGTACAAGAGAGCTGCATGTACTAGGGCCCGCGGCCTGGTCGGGCCCAGGTCCGACAGGTTTGTGGGCGGCCTGCCGAGGCTGAGCTGCTGCCCCGTGAGGAAGGTATCAAGTGGGGCATGCCTTGACAGGGGGCGCTGAGGCTATGCGGCCGAATTAGGAGGCATTGTATTGGAGGTGTCCGCATTGCTGGCTGTCTGCGCGGCACCGCGTCGCCATCCTTGTGGCTGCAGGCAGCGTCCCCCTCTGTAGCGAGGGCCCCCACTGGTGTCGCGTACACGCGTTGTCCGGGTTTTGGGACCACGGCCTGGATGGCTGTGGGTTGTATGAGTTGCCCTCGTCTGGCGGGTTGCCTGCGGATTTTGGGGGAAAAGCCGACGTGTACAAAAGGGTGGGCCGTGCCGACCATCATTAGCCTAGAGCCGCCTCGGAATTGGGCTCCGCTCAGGACAGAGGTATTGTGTGCGGGGGGGCGATCTGGTGTTGGCGGCCTGCGCATTCCCTCTCCCTAACTACTGCCATGCCCAGGGTGGGCGGGTGCCTGTGGCTTCCGAGCGTTGTCTACGAGTAAATTCGGGTTCAGTGCTGCGGGCGGTGCGTCGAGTCGCTGGGTGGAGGGCCATATGAGGGAGCGGGCCTTGTGGTGGGGTGTCTTCATTGCTGGAGGCAGTTTTCGGCACTAAAACTAACTGCTTCACTGCGGGGCTGGAGGCAGCTGATCTCCGTCCGGGCCATTTTGGGTGCGAGCTACCCTTCTCACTGTGTCCACGCCTTGTAGCTCACAGGGGAGAGGTTTTGGCAGCAAGGCACGACTCTGGAGCTGCTCTGTACTCAGTGCCCCCCTGACATCAGCCGAGCACTGGTTTGAGGAGGTGTGTTCCGGTTTATGAGGCAGCGTCTCCTTGACCTCTTACCTGCACAGGTTCGAGTCTGCTCGTATGATTGCTGATTAGGCAGTGGCCGTGACGGGCGGCCGGACCTGCTTCCGGGATGGGCTCGCCTCGGAAGTGCCTGGGGACAGCCAGTGACGTCACGCTGCAGCGCTGTTTCTCCAGGACAGCTCTGCTTCAGCTGAACTGGCAACCAGCTTTGGGCTCCTGTTTGCTTTGGGTGGGAAGCGGGTGTTAGCCGCGCATTGAGCAAACAAATCTGATTTGTTGGTCACATTGGAGTTGCTGGCTCCGCGGGGTTTTGATTTCCGGAGCTGTTGGAGAGCTATCACCTTGTAGTCTCGATGTGTGATCGCCAGCTGTTGCGCAGTTGGCGAAAGTGAATACATCGGTTTTGGCGGGTGTTTATCTACATTGTAGAGCGCTGTCACCCGAAGAAAGCTTCTGGGAGCTTACTGTCAAATGAAAATTTTCCAGGGGTACGGTGAGAGCACTGTGAGCCTGCGGTTTTCCTTAATAAATAAAAGTGGATGGATATTACTGATGCTATGCCAATTGACCGCCTCCAGCGGAGATCGCTGTAGGGCCGAGCCTGATAGAGTAGCTCAGATAGTCATTGCAAGTGCTGCCTAGATTTGACTTACAGGTCAGCATATAACAACCTTCCTCTTTCTAAGATGAGAAAAATAACTTAGTTGGATAATATACCTATTCTTAAAGCGCAAAGTGACAATTACAGTTGTAAAGTGCATTTTGGGAATAATCCTTATTATCAGGAGTTTATTTCACTCAATATTTACAGGCATTTCGGTGTTTTTGCCAATATGGAGTTACTATTAAAAATTTCGCTGCATGGTTTCCATTTAAGCCATCAACCCTGACTTGCTGTAGGTTGATGTTATGAATTATATCATATCTGGATACAATGAAAGAAACAGCATCTGCGTGCTTGCTCCTCAATCCGGGTTAGCAAGCTGTTTGTCCGTGATGGAAGCATTGTTAACTGTGCCAACTGCACTTTCCCTCTCCCAGTTTGAGAGCAGGGGCATAATTTAAAAAGCAGTAAGTTGCACAAGAGTAATTCTTACTCTGGTGTCTAGTCTGCTCTTCTATGTATCTACGGAGCAGGGAGTGCACTGCAGTTTGCTAGTTCCCCTGTGGCGAACCCCCCTCGATCATTATTTGTCATTGCGGCCTTGTAGATTGTGTAATATTTGGCGGGGCCCACGGCCACGTAGAGCTATCTGTGCCTGTAATGTGGCGTATGTCATGGTATTACGTGACGGGTGCTCATGCAAGGCGCCTCGATACCTTCAGCTTGAATATGTGCTAGATAGAACTGCATGAGCTGTAGCGCAGAGGCACATTGTAGATGCGCCTGCGGTGCACTTCGCCTTTAAGTTGAGTACAGGAGCCATTCCTTTTGCGGGATGGTGCACATGCGGCAGGGGCAGTGAAGCATGAGCGGTAGCGCAGAGGCGCATTGAGCAAATACTTCCCTGGGTGGCAAACAAGGTTGCAATCAACAAAGCATTTCATCCTTCTGAGGTCGATAAAACGAGTACCATGGAGCTGAGTAACAATATACATGTTGTGCAGCGCCAAGATACCATGGGGTGAACGTGTTACCAAGTACAGGCAGAAGCAGAAATTGTTAATGAACTTGGTTAATACAGCGGGCTCACTCAGCAGGGTAAGCGAGAGCCCAGCACAATTTCCATGGGGGTGAAGGGTGGCACAGGCAGCAAAGTTGACGGCCAAATCGACAACGTTTTCATTAGTGCCGCAAGAGCAGTGGCATTGGGGCCCCAGGAGAGTAACTAGCCCACTAGATTCTTGTTTATGCACGGTGCAACCTAATCTGTTAGGAAAGGGGGTATTTTACTTGTGCATTAGCGAACATGTAGCCAGGTATTCAGCGCTGGGCTCTGCTCACACTATAGTGGGCCTATATCACACAGAGCATAGGATGAGTGTGTGGTGCCAGTCAGGGCTATGTATGAAATTATGCCAGATGTTGCGAGTGACATCAGACTTTGATCGTGATAATATCATGGTTCATCCTGGTCCCAATATAGACAATAGTCACGCACAGGCCCTTAAACCACTTTTTACTGCCAGGGTGCCCAAAGTGGGAAGGCCACTTGGGGGCTGGGCCCCCTCTTTGGTGTACATGAATGAATTATGCCTTCATTCACTAATACCGATAAGGAGCATTGCTCCACCCTTCTCAGCTAGGTAGACCTAAGCGGTTTGATATATCCTTTGACTTTGAGCGGTCATTCAATGTTTTTCTTTCATAGAACTATTCTCGCCAATTTTAATTCGGCAGTTTGGATGGTGCATAGGTCTCTAATCCATCAATATTTCTTTGACGATCTGGTGACCCGCATTTAGGGGATGTCCATGGTTCTTGGCGGGGCTAAGTAAATGTTTCCAGTACACAAAGACACCCGGTTGCTTAAGGCCTCATGCTCCTATTGCTTCAGCCTTGGTTTGGTCACACCATATTGGGGGCCAGTCACTTACACGTTTAAACCGTCGGTGGGCTACGTCAGAAAGACCTTTCTCACACCCTAGATCTGGAGCCCCTATAGCTGCGTAATCCGGAGGAGAGTTGGAAAGACCACTGCCTCCAGGGGGGTGGCTGCCCACTGTAGCACCAGGGGGCTAGGGCATGCGGGCATGTAGCACTTTTGTTAATGGTGCAGGACAATCATTGTTTTACTCTAGGAAACTGGGATCTCATGACCAGGTCCTGACTTGTTGGATGTCAGTTACCGGCCCAAGGGGGGGAAAGCACAATTTTTATTACTCTGTGCTGTTATGCGAAGTACAGTTCCTGCCAACAACTACGGGGTTGTGCTATCTGAGCTGTAGGACGGTGGCCCGATTGACCTAGTGAGTGATGATAATACCGGTGAGGTCATGATGAGGTTTGGTAGCACAGAGCTAATAGGGGCAGATGGTACTAAGTCTCTCTTGGGTGGACGATACGCAGGGTATTTAGAATTGCCTGGTATGGGGTCTCTGCTGTAGGTGCCACTGTGGGAGTGCGGATGGCACATTAAAATTACACTGCCTCTGGGATAAGCCAGTCTCTGACTAGCCACCTAAGGGGTGGGCAGGAGTCAGCATAAGGGTGCCCCCCTTCTCCTGACTAGAGGGGTGGCTTCGGCCAGGCTTAGGTGCATACCCTAGCCTACCTGAAACTCCATTTTCAACATGGGTAGAGAATGCCTAGGAGTGGTTTGCAGTCTATTCGCAACCGCCCCACAGGGCGAATGTTTTAGGCCACAAGGTTGTGGATGGCTCTTGCGTGGGAGCCTGGCGAAGAGCCAAGGTCAGGCTAGGAAGTCTCGCGCTTTCGCCGCACTGTTGAGGCCCAGTCACGAGCGCATTGTATCAGGGCGAGCTGGCTGTGGGGCATTAGCGCCAAGGCATCAGTAGCACTGAGCGGCTTGCAGCCAGAGGCGGTATCCGTTGCACGGGGCACTTGTTAGAGTAGAGCCCCACTTTAGTGCTAGGAGGTCTGTTGGCACCGCCTTTCAATGGAAGCCATTGTCTAGCGGGCTGCTCTGAGCAGAACATTTGCAGGCGTAAGTTACAGTATCCGCTACCATTTCAAATGTGCATCTTTCACAATTTACTCAGATAACTGGGACAGGAAGTAAGGTGGGCTGGATAACTCTTGCCTCTACCTGCATTGGCACATCTTGGCAGGAGTGTTTGTCAAAGGGATTGCACTTCAGCCAGGTAATGATTAGCACCCATCCACACCAAGCCGATCGTTTAGGTCACCCTGGGCCGCACTTACACAGCCCAGTAGGAGCCCCTTGTGGTGGTCAGTGCCAGGAATTACTAATTTGAACTGACAGGAGGCGTGACCGTGGGTTTCAACAGCAGAAGTTTGGGGAGAGCTAGACTTCACCCATGGTCAAGGCGTAGGTTTAATTAGTTGGAGTGGCACTCTTATTTGACCAGGGGTTCATTGCTACACGAGGGCATCACTGAGTTGCAGCCAGAGCACAGGCATTGTGTGTTTCCCAGGGAGCAGCAAGTGAAGGCAGGGCTCTTCCCAAATCTGGCACCAGAACACAAAGTAGTCAGGGCCTACTTGTCTGTTGGGTGACTTGTGTAGGCACAGGTGTAGTTGTCACTCCACAACTACACGAGGGGTGAGTTGTCTCCAATACAGGGCACAATGCATATATTGTTTCAAACCAGAATTGACTCCATCAATGTGTTCACCAGGGTCTAGCAATCAAAGAGGCCTGTGAAATTGTCTGGTCAACGGCGCGGATTAAGTCCGGCAAGACTCTAGAACCGAGGTTAGGTGACACAGGAGGGTGATTCAAGATACACAGGTGGTGTGACGGCAACGCGAGCCTGTCCGCTTATGCTGGGTAGGAGGTTCCATATCACCAACCAGAAGGGTGCCATATGGCAAAACCGTGAAGATGTTTAAGAATGACATAGATGCCAGTCAGGAGAGGTTTGTCTAAGGCATTACACTTATTGCCAGGCATTGCTAATAACCCATCCACACCAAGCCTGTTCTTAGGCTTCCTGGGCCGCACACACACAGCCCGGTATTAGGCACCTGCAGTTGTCAGCGCCAGGAGTTATTAAATTACAACTGTACCGTGGGCGTACTTGCTGACCGCAGTATTGCCACGGCCTCCAAGGGCCAATCAGTCAGACACCAGTAGCAGTGAGTGTGGCTTGCCCTCTGTGCAGTTGGCGGGGGAATTTAATTCCATGTACAGGCTATACTAAACTTGCTTCTAGCAGGTCTCGTGGGTGAGCGGGTTTACTGCTTTGAATAAGTAATAAAATGGAGCTTGGCGTGACACACAGACTATTAGGAAGTAAATCAGGGACCAGGTACCTTTACACACGGATTTCGGTGGAGGGCAATTAAGTCCGGGATAACCAAGTGTACCGGGTGTAGTGCCTTGCATCTTGGGTCAAGCGGGTTGGCTCACAGGGGGTGTCTAGGATCGTCCAGGCACACCCTGCAGGGTAGAATGCTAAATAACTGCACGTTGCCACTATTTTGAGTGCAACAAATTGATCCCTCCCAAAGCAAACCAAGGTTTTATGGTCAGATGCACAACATACAACCGTTCACTCCAGCTTCCTGAAGGCAGTCTGTTAGAAGAGGTGTCGATCGGGACGTCCTGCGCCAGGGTGCGGACATTGCACGGGCGACACAGCAGATAGGGTGCTGTCAGGTGAGGGTGCTTGCGGGCTAGGTGGCCAGGCAAGATGGCAGAACCAATTCTAAGGACCTATCTCCCCCACCGGACTGCCCGAGAATGTGAGTGCAGGGGGATTTGCAATGTTACGGGTATTTTCCTGCCCATACAGGGGCAGAAGGGAACATTGCAGGTATCTGCATAAATAGTGGGGGCAAGACCTACAGACTATGTGCACCAGTAGCCGCAAGAGGTTGGCGTTAAGAGAAAAATCTTGCAGCGGCAAGGTAGCCAGGTGGCATGCGCCAGCTGGTTAGGCCAGAATGTGTGCTGTGGCTCCAATAGCGGTTTGAAATGTGTTTGGAGCACCATCACTGACAATTCCAGAGCACACTATGCACCTCGGCCCAGTAGGTGTAGGCCATAGGCTCATGTGCGGCTTGATCTTGTGGAGGGCAATATTCCCTGGAATATCAAGGTACTAGGTCATTAGCTGGGTTGAACATCAAGGGTCACAGCTGGTTAGCAGGTATGTGTGCATCTGTCATCGAGCTTTAGTTAAGCAAGCCTGGCAGGTGGCGAAGTTGTCACTCCAAATGGTTGATGTACTGCAGTAGTGTGCGCGGCGATCAGTCCTGTTCGCCATGGTTTATTAATCACAAAGGTCGGTGCACATGTCTGGTCAACCTCAACAAAGTAGGTGCACCCTGCTCCCTGGGCGGGTTACGGGTTGCTTCAGTTGAGCAGGAAATGCCCCGCCCGCATCGCCAGAGTATATAGCCTGGTTGTGGAAGCGGTCTTCAAGCATGTGTGCTGCTGTTCCAGGTATTGGGGAAACAGGTGTTAGGGAGCACGAACTGCTAGAAGGCCTGCAACTTCAGGTTGCAGGAGGTGGGAGCCACATCAGCTTGAAGGGTAATACAGCGATGTTTAAGGGTAGAGCTCCCTCCTGGGAGGCCATCACATTCTTGCAGCGCATGTGAGGCACTGGTACATTCCCAGAGAAGGATTAACCGCTCCATGCGCAAGTTTGCAGAACAAGGGGCTTTGGCTTCATCAGGCATGAGCTATGCCGGGCGAACACCAAAGGTTAATTTGACAATGTTGGGGTGCACTTGCACAGGTGGGCTTGGATCTGTTCCTCTGGACATGAATGAGGCCCGGGAAATTTCAGGTTGCAGTGAGAAAGGAGCTGTTTTGGTGGGGGGCTCTTTAGGCGACGGGGCCGCCTCCAGAGCTGTGGAGGAGTTACAGGGCGATCTGGAAGCAAATGGGTACAGAAGAGTACCTCTGCAAGAGCACAATAGGGGTGCCAGAGCCAAATCCCAGGAGCCTCATGGGAGGGTCCTGGAACAATTACGTCGGCGCCCGTTAGTCCTTCGGGCGGTTGTGGGCCTGAACAACCGGGGGCTTGCTCTTGCTACGCTCCGCCCTGAAAGGGGCGTGAGTAATAGGGACCAATGTGTCACGTGATCCAGTAAGGGGATCACCCCCATAAGGGTAGCGCTGATTGGTTACTCCACAGTGCTTGGCTCATCAGGCGGGCAGGGCAGCATAGGTTGGTACAGCTGCCTGCCCTTGGATCGCCCGTAAAATAACCCACCATATTGCATACTTTTGTATGGAATAAACCTGCAGCACTAATTTTCCCAAACAAAAGTTGTGTTGTGTATTTATTTATGCATGCATACTCTGTTGTGGTGTGGGTGGGGTGTGTTGCCAATAATGGGACTATGTGGCTGCCCGCGGCCTCGCAGGGGGCCACCCTAAACGGGCGGCCCCTTTAGTGCCATTTGGGCACTTCCCCACCCCCAATGATGTGCGGGACTCAAGGAGGAGTCCCCCTACCAGACGCGTCACTTCCGGCACGCAGAGGAGGTGGGGAGGTATTTATGCCTCCCCCGGCCATCTTGGCGTCCTCTTTGCGCCGGACACGCCGTCTCCCACCCTACCGCTTACCCGGCGTGGGGTTGGCAGGCGAAATACATAGAACGTTGTAATGTTTTCTTTCTCGTTGCAGGAGGAGTTACAGGGCGATCTGGAAGCAAATGGGTACAGAAGAGTACCTCTGCAAGAGCACAATAGGGGTGCCAGAGCCAAATCCCAGGAGCCTCATGGGAGGGTCCTGGAACAATCACGTCGGCGCCCCGTTAGTCCTTCGGGCGGTTGTGGGCCTGAACAACCGGGGGCTTGCCTTGCTACGCTCCGCCCTGAAAGGGGCGTGAGTAATAGGGACCAATGTGTCATGTGATCCAGTAAGGGGATCACCCCCATAAGGGTAGCGCTGATTGGTTACTCCACAGTGCTTGGCTCATCAGGCGTGCAGGGCAGCATAGGTTGGTACAGCTGCCTGCCCTTGGATCGCCCGTAAGATAACCCACCATATTGCATACTTTTGTATGGAATAAACCTGCAGCACTAATTTTCCCAAACAAAAGTTGTGTTGTGTATTTATTTATGCATGCATACTCTGTTGTGGTGTGGGTGGGGTGTGTTGCCAATAATGGGACTATGCTTTGGGCGAGGCTGTTGTGGGCTCACTGTTATGACGTTCGGCAGTCGTGGAGTTTACCCTCTGACCTCCGCATCTCTCCATCACCCTTTTCGTTGGTATAGATGGGGAGTACAGTGCATTAGTGATATACTTGGATAGCCGCGCCCCACCCCGCCCCAGCAGGCCTCCCCAAAAGAAGCAGTGACCCATCTTTAACTCGCACCCACACTCACTGTTCAATGTGTAGGATTCTCTTTAGAGCTCTAATCCTGGAGTGCACGTAATGATGCGTGGTAGAAAATCCTGGTTATGTGTAGTGCAAAACTACACCTAATGTGCAGTAGTAATATACACTGTGTCAAGAGTGCACACTGACCCATCAATGTGCAACACAAACACCCAAGTGCAATAGGAAAGTGTACCATGTCAAAGTGCACACTGTGTTGTGCATTAGGACACACACTAACCAGTGTGCAACACGCACACACAGAAGTGCAGTAGGAAGGTGCGCAGTGTCAAGAGTGCACACTGGCGTGTGCATTAGAACACGCATACACCAATGTGCAACACGCACACCAAAGTGCGGTCGGAAGGTGCATTGTAAAGAGTGCACACTGCTGTGCATTAGAACACGCACTCACCAGTGTGCAAAATGCACACAACAACGTGAAGTAGAAAGGTGCACCCTGTGAACAGTGCCCACTAATAGACGTGCATCAGAAATGGCACACATCAATATGCCCCCTGTGAAGAAGGTGCACTAAGAGGCACAATTGAACAAGCATTTGCAATGCAATAGGTCTCGCATTTACGCGGGTTTGAGCTATTGACATTGCAAATAACTATGCCTTTTATTTTTGGTTTTGTTTCTAAAACAAAGAAAAGGCATTGTCATTTATAATGCCAATAGCTTAAACTTGCGTAAATGCGAGACCTATTGCATTGCAAATGCTTGTTTAAATAAGGAGACAGCCACTGGTTTGGCGCGTGTTTGCCTGTACTGTTGCCGTCAGCCGCTGCAAGCGCAGCTCGTTTTAGGCTGCTTTAATTCGAAGACGTACTCGAGCGCGGCTCGGAGCTCCGTCGCGAGCAGAGCATGGAAAGCAGCTGGCCACGCATGGGCAGCGCGTGTGAATGGTTATAGTAACTCGCAACTTCTTGTGAGAGGTAGGCAGCCATTTTAGAATGGGCTGTAATAGGTTAACAGAAGTAAAAACACGCTAGCATGGAAATGGCTGAATGGCCAAATGCATAACAAACTCTTGTCAGGTTTCCTCTTTGGCATAGAAAGAGGCAGGAAGGTGACTGAGGAGCAATACGGAGACTTATAGTTGGTGCTAGTTGGCATTTTAGTAGTGAATAGGTTTCGATTATTGGATTTAAGGAAGTATTTCAGAAGAGCGGGGCAGTGGCTTCACAGTACAGGTGAGATGGTGAATGAGGAAGTAGTGAAGAGGCTTATACAGCATGAGATGAGGAAACAGGTGAAGGAGGCTGTTCATGGCGTTCTGAAGAATAGGAAAAGAGAGTTTGAGTGTGAGGAAGAATATTTTTCCCCTTCTGAATGAGAAGGTGCATGTGGTGAAGTAGGAAGAAAGAGAACAAAAAAGACAAGGTATGTAGAGGACATTGTGATGTCAAAAGGAGGAAAGGATGGCTTGTATGCCATTACAAAGAAGGGTGTCCGTTGCGGCATGCAAAGAACAGGTGGGCTTGGTGGCACGCATGGAAAGGCTGCCCTTGGCGGCACACAAGTGGAAGACGACTTCGAAGGGGAGATGAACATGACTGGTATGGGTAATGAGAAGGAATTGGATGAGTATATTTTCGATTTGCATCAGGATGATGATTTTGATATAAATCTGTTTTATTAAGGAAGGGAAGAATAATCAACATATTCACAACGTGTCGCCTACAACCCTTTGCGGGCCGGCCGGGTGATGAAGTAAACAAGGAGTAGGCAAGGGTGTGGCACCGTGAGGTTATGCATGGAAGTTGGGTTACACAGCAAGTCGCCTACAACCCAGGCAGGGCCGGCCGCGTAGCATGACACTCAAATGTGGTAGGTGCAGGTTTTAGGGCCTCTCCAAATGAGAAGAACCATAACAAACAAATGGGCTCAAACATAAAACAATATGCAGGCAAAAGAAGAGGAGAAGTGCGAGAAGGGGATGGGCCCCCCGAGACTCTTAGAGGATATAGAATGAGAAGAAATAAAAAAAGCAGAGAGAAAAGAGAAACGAAGAGACAAAGAGAAAGAGGAGAGAAAGGGAGGGTGGGATGCGAGGGGTGATTATTGCAGAGAGCATGACCGGGTGGACGAATTGCAGCGTGTTGGCGTTGGAGTCAAGGGAGTGTGTCGGAGATAGGGAGGTGTATTGCGTCTTCAAAAAGGCGTAAAGCCCGGAGTTTCGGGGGCTGAAAACGGGCATGTTCTATCCTACAAAAATGATCAATTAATGGTTGCCAAAGTTTGGTGAATTGGGTGTCTCGGGACTGTAAGCGCGCAGTGAGTAATTCCATCGCCGAATGTTGCGTAATTTCGCTACGTGGCATATTAGCGCGATTTTGGGAATTTCACATTACAAGCGTAACACGTAATTGATAGATATTGTGTGAGACTACGCCGGCGTAATATAAATTTTGCCCAGGCCTGTAGTTAACCCAATAGCAGACCCCTGGGAGCCAGAGTGAGATGCACCCGATTCACTCTAAAAGTAACAGACGCCAGTGCGGGAGCTTTCCATCACCAGGCACAATTACAATAAAGAAACACACTTTTAATGCACGCAGGGTCCTTGCGGACACATGTAACGCCTGTGCCAGGCCTCGGTCCAGTCACCTGTGTGGTGTGCACACGAGGAAAGTGTTATCGATTAAACACAAGGACACAAGAACAGAACACACGTCTCAGTCGCAGGAAAAGCAAAAGGTGCAGAGATTATTGACAAGAGTGATGGGATACTGGACACGCTGCCAGCCAAACTGCATCCAAAAATACATTTTTATTTAGCATAATCATACGAATAAACACTGATTTATCCTACATATTATAAAAGCAATAGCTCATGGTATGATGTTTTGTAGCCCTAAAGAAACGTTTCATTATTACAATGTACCTTGTTAATCATGAAAAGCCTTTTCTTTGGAATGTTAAAAAGTGACAACTTTGCTTCTCTATTGGAAGCATTTTCATTTTAGCTAGCGCCGGGGCCTGCGGGTGTCTCATTTGTAACCCTGGGCGGAGTTCGCGGAGTTGCGCTACGCGAAACTCCGCGAAGTGGAAAAAAACCTCCGCTGCGCTACGCGGAGCTCCGCAAGCGGCGTAGTGCGATAGAAAAATGCTGTTCGCTGTGATTTTCAGTGCCGGATGCTTGTCCGCACTGTGCAATCATCGCGAACGGCACCATGCACAGCGCAAGCGAGCGCTGCTTTCCTTTCTGCCGCTCGAGTAGATTTTTACTCGAACGGGCAGTTTCTCAACGCGAGCGGTCGCGAGCATACGCGACCACTCGCAATGAGAAACCCGACCCCTCCGCGTTGAGAAATCTCGCCGGGAAATTTATTTTCCACGCTCGCGCTCGCCAACTTGATGTTGACGATCGCGAATGAGGAAAAATCTCGCCGGGAGGTGGATTTTCCTCACTCGCGCTCGCCAACTTGACGTTGGTGAACGCAAGCAAGGAAAAAAACTCCGCTCCGTTGCGCGAAGCGGAATTTTTTAGAACTCCGCGAGCTCTGCGTAACGCAGAGTGCGGAAAACTCCGCAAACTCCGCAAGCGGAGCGGAGTTCACCACCCAGGGTTACTCATTTGTCTTTCAGATCAGCACCTCTGACGGCACTGCACAAGCGTTTTTAAAAACAGCACGTACCACTGCACAGACGAGCTGTGGTTCTGGCAGCACGCGCTGGGATGCTGGGAGATGACTTCACAGTCCTATCTGGCTGTACTCTGGTGTTTTACAAATGCTGCAGTATCTCGGATTGTGCTAACACAGTGTTGTCAGGGTGTGGCAAGAAGCCTTCATGTTTTTATTACACAAGCAAAGTTGTACACATTTCCCTATTACCGCCCTTTACGTGCTTCGCAGTTTCCCGCTTTCGCTTCACTGACATCCAGAGAAGTTCTTCTCTTCCAAATAGTAGTTTGTGCTTGTAAGAAACTGCATTATTACTTGGGATCAGTAACTACCCACCTCAAGGAGTAATCAATTTAACTCACCCCTGGTTGTTACACCGCAGAGTAGACAGGCTTAACTTAGGGCAATGTGTGAATTATTTATGCAGGACTAAAACACTAATAGAGTCGAAATGCACCACAATAAATAACCCAAAAGAATTTCATGACACCAAAATTAAAAAAATCAGATCGGGGAACCAGAGATATAAATCCTTACATTTTAATTAGGAATAGTGACAAGCAGCACAAGGTGTCATTCATAGTCAAGTCAAGTCAATCAATCTTCATTTTGGATATAGAAAAGTATAGAGATTGAAAAAAATCACTAAATAATTCATTTAAAAACAAAATAAAACATTAATTGTATAAGAAACCCTAAATATAAAACCTTTGTCCCAAAAATATAACGTTCTAATTTTTAGGCCATTAGACATAAAGTATAACACAGCACTGCAAACAGCCAATGAGTGCAGACATTTCAAAAAGAGCAAAGCTGGTCTACAATGGCTTGTGGAGACGTTTCTAAGTGGAGGTTGTGAATAAGGTTTTCTTGGTACAATATAAAACGTGCACAACAAAGAAACGTGCATAGTCGACTGAGCAGAACGGTCGCCACACAGAAAATACGGTGCCACTTTCAACCAGCACCCAGTGATAGCAAATGCTACTAACAAATGTGTATGGCAGGCTGGGGGAGATTTGGCTTTCTTGGTATCAGTTCTATTCCCTGGGAAAGTACAAAAATTCTGGTCTAATTCTCCGTTGTATCAGATGTTGAGACTAGTTTTACCAGCGGTCATGATTAATATGTGTAACAACCTGTTCAGCCAATGATAGTCAATGGTCGCAGTGAACTGGGACCTAGGCACAGTTTGTCACTGACTGCAATGGAGCGCGGGTCGTATACACAAACCAGGTTCGTCCTGATCAAAGATTTTACATTCCGACTTTAGTCCTTTAAGTCCCAATCCACCAACGGAGCACACTTCGGAAGCCCCCAGGACCTCCGGGGAGACATTTGGAGATTTGCAGGGTGCTGGCAGAGGCTGACAGCAGGGTCCAGTCCACGTCCAGTTGCCAGTGATCAGCTGGACAGTTGCAGAAAAAGACCTATTGTAGCTTGTTGTGCCCCTGTAGTTTTAACAGGGGGTCAGCCACCTGGCCCTTGGAGTCCAGTCCTTTGTCCTGCGTACAAGAGAGGGATCAGTTCCTGATCTTCAGGGCTCTTCTCAGGATGCAGACAGCAGGTTTAGTACTCTTCTGATCTTCTTCAGGTCCAGGAGTGTTCGAAAGGGGTGCCTGGAGATGCCACATTTATGACTCATTTATGACTCACTGGCACACCTTAACCAATGGGACAAAAGTTCCTGGTGCATCCCCTATACACTTTGGGCATTTTCAAGATCACAAACGTCTTTGTTCACACTAGACTTGGGCTCCGAGGGCCGGGGGTGTGTGGGGGAGTGTACTAAGGTAATCCTAATGTCCTCCCACATCTAACATAAAAATCCAGTTTGGAGCAGTCACTGACAATAAACCTAGAGACAGGAGTTTGGTAGAACAAAAGTAAAGTTTTCCATCAACCTGACAGTGGATACACAATAAATGATTTGGCATCCTTCCTTTCAACTGCTCCCCCAGTGTTATTTGTAAAACTCAGAGACAGAAGTCTGGTAGAACAAAGCAAGTCCTTTAGCAACCAGAGAGTGGATAAAAAGAATTATCTTGGCATCCTCTTCTCTGTCCCTATTTGTATAGTGTGAACCTAGCCAAAAGTCAGGGAGCGCTCTACGAGCTCTACGACAATAATGAAGTCAATGAGTAACAAGAGAGGAAGCTTGGTTATGGGCAGTTAATGCAGTGTGATGTACTGTTCTTTAAAGATGTGACTATTCAACTCTTTCTTAAATTGGAGCAATGTTGAGGCGGTCCTGATGGAGGGAGGGATGGTATTTCAGATCATGGCTGCATAGATGAAAAAGACTTGGGGGTATATTCACAAGAACGTGTGCTAAACATCACCAAAAAATGTTAACGCAACTTTACATATCGCAGCCGATCGCGGGAAAATAACCCTGTGTTAACCTCGAATTCACAACACGGCGGTAGCATGCGATAGTCCCCCGAAAACGCGGCCAATGTCCGCGATACAACAACCGCGACCGTGATAAAAACACAAACCTCAACGCGAAAAAACATGCGATGGGCCAAAGCGCGATGAGGAAATCAGTGATAAGCAGCGCCAGGCCTGCAACACACACATGGCAGGCGGGAAAAACCACTATAAAAGTAGAAAAAACACACAAACACAAAATGACCAACACCCAAGCACCATGGAGGCAGCCGGAGCAGGCGCAGAGGACGAGCGCAACCCCACAAGCACCCCGGACCACCAGCCTGGGACCTCGAGGACAGGGAAGGGCAAGGACAAGAAGAAGAGGAAGACGAAGTTCAGTCCGCAATCAATCAATCACAGAATTTGTAGAGCGCACTACTTACCCGCGAGGGTCTCAAGGCGCTGGGGAGAGGGAAGGGGGGGGGGGTGCTGCTACTGGTCGAACAGCCAGGTCTTGAGTAGCCTCCTGAAGGTCAGCAGGTCTTGGGTCTGTCGTAGGCTTAGTGGAAGGGTGTTCCAGGTCTTGGCGGCGAGGTGTGAGAAGGATCTGCCGCCGGTGGTTGTTCTTCGAATGCGAGGGACGGTGGCGAGGGAGAGGTCGGCGGAGCGGAGCTGGCGGTTGGGGACGTAGAAGAAGAGTCGTCTGTTGAGGTAGGCTGGGCCAGTTTTGTGGAGTGCCTTGTGTGCGTGGATGAGGAGTTTGAAGGTGATCCTCCTGTCGACGGGGAGCCAGTGCAGGTTCCTCAAGTGGGGGGTGATGTGGCTGTGGCGTGGTACGTCGAGGATCAGGCGTGCGGAGGCGTTTTGTATGCGTTGCAGTCGCTTGAGAGAATAGGAGTCCGCAGGAGAATAGGATCCTGGTCACGCGGTGATGGAACACCATCTACAACTGTTCGTCACCTCCACCGTGTCATTCGGCACCAAAAATGGAATATGGCGGGACATCGTGGACAAGGTGAATGCCGTCGGAGAGCATAAGAGGTCAATGGACGAGGTCAAGAGGCGATGGATTGACATCAAGCGCAAGACCAAGGAGAAACTCGCAGGCAACCAGAAGGCAGCAATGCAGACTGGAGGTGGGAGCCCAGCATTACAGCTGGAGCTGGATGACATGGAGGAGCTGGTGTCGACAGTCATCAGTGTGGAAACCGTGGCAGGAGTCGGGGGACCGGACACTGCTCGACAGGACACAACACAACCGCAACAGGGTGAGTGACCACCAGGTACTGGGGGGACCGGTGTAGATGGCCACAATGGCACACATGCACAATCAAGCAGAGCACAGTGCACACCCACAATGACTCTGGATCATGGCCCTGATCCACAGACTGTCACAATGTACAATGCCATGCTGTCTGAATGTGAACCTGTACCATGCGGCTACATATATGTGGACACATTGTAATATACCATCTCCCCTTCACATTGCAGGGGCACCGTCAACACCTCCTGCAGAGCAGTCCCAGCCACTCTTCACTGATGACTAGGAGGACATCACCAGCATCGACACCCAAGCCCTCCAGGACATCATTGACATCAGCCGCAACTCACCTCCAGGATCAGGGCAGCCCAGCTGCATCAAGGAGACCCCACCCACTACCCAAACCACCCAGCAGGAGGCACCCACAGCCCGGGCAGTCTCCCATGACCCCCAGGAACAACACATGGCCTTCCAACGCCGTGTGCTGGAGGGTCAGAGGGAGACGGCTGGGCAGGTGCGGGTGGGGTTCGACCTCATGGCTACCAAACTGGACGCCATCCATGGGTGTCTAGGCCCCATCAGGGACCAGCTCCAGTCCCTAACGGACACCCACGGCCCGCTCCATGGTCTACAACGAGCCCTGACTGACATCGCTGGAGTCATGACTCGGAGACAAGAACACCTGTCCGCTCAGAGTGGCTCCAGCGATCCCAGCCGTGAGTTGGCACACATGCGGAGGCTCATGGAGGACATGGTGCGGATGGAGGCATCAGCGAAATGTAGCTGGGATCTACCAGGCCCTGCAGATCCTCATCATGGCATTGCTGCCACAAGGCGTGGCGCAGATGAATGCTGCTGCCCCCACACCATCCACATCTCCGCCCCCTGGTGTGTCAGTGCCTCCCAGTGCGGCAGGCGTATCCACTCCGGCACCTGATGTGTCACTGCCACACAGTGCGACCGACAATCCTCCTCCGGCCCCTGATGTGTCAGTGGCACACAGTGCAGCAGCCGTTACTGCAACACCACAGGTGGGGCAGAGCACACATCCGAGGATGAGGACATGGATGGGATTGAGTTCAGAAGGAGGCACTAGCATTCATTTCCGCGACCTTGCCTGTTTCTGCTTGGTGCTGCACATGACCCCATGACCTGCCACTGACCCCTGATACACTCCGCTGCACTCACCTTGGACCGCGACATGGACTGCCATATCCTGTTTGATGACCAATGACACGGCGACCAGACTGCGGACTGTACCCTTCCTCTTCCGCAGTACAGGTCATCCCCGGATGTACACTGGCTGGCCCTCCACGGGCCCATATTGTGTAGTGTGCTCGGCATGGCCCTGTACCGCTCCAGCTGCATGACTGCACTGGATGTGCAATAAACATCCAGAAACGCACTGCTGTGTCATGGCTTTCATCATTCATGTATGAATGTGTGGATGAATGTAGGGACAGTGATTTCCCTTATGTCAATGATGATCATCTAGTGGGATGCCAGTCACAGTGTGCTACATTGCCTATTGTGTTCCGCTTGCCGTGGACACTACAACAGGGACACACGCATTAGTCACTCCCTTGTCCGGACATGGACTGAACCACGCCCAGAGCCCCCGAGTCATTGTTGCAAGCCCTGCGCTGGTCCGGCGTACGTCAGGCCAGACCACTCCGCTTACGCTCCGAGGGGGGGCCCACAATGCTACATGTCGCAGGTTTACACGCTGGTGGTATGCAGGTCACTGGTCTAGTTGTCAGCATGTCACGGCCACTCCCTGAGGGCAGGTTTGCACACACACACCACACCCATCCGGCACAGGCGTCACAGGCCATGTGACCCCGCCAATATAAGGGGCCGACAACGTCACATTCCCCACTGCCGGTGGTGACTGGATGACGGACGCAATCCAACACGGCTAATCTGCTCCTTTAGGACAGGTTCAACCTGAAGACTCATGCTCCAAACAAGTCCATCTGTGTCCAGAGGCCTCAGTTCAGCCCAAATCTGAAAACAACCAAACTTATCAGCCATCAAAAAGAAACTGCATAATACTAACACAATACTAGCACTGAAAACCTGGGATTACAAAGAAGCATTTCTTACCATCCATGAAGATAATGGAACTACAACGCTCATAGAAGGTACAAAGTCAAAAAGAACAATTGGACAGAATGCAGAACAATGTCATACATTCACCCCAGTACAGAGATCTGGGCCTAAATCCATCCAGTGGGAAGGGTATGCCCAGACGTGGGTCCCGTGCTCATTACACCAATGGATTCAAGCTAGCCTGGCTGATGAGGGGTGATCCCAGGATACTTGTTTGCTGTCAAGTTAGGACCTGGCTTGGCAGTTCGGCTGGACTGATCTCATGAGGAACAGGGTCAAGATTGATTGGCATATGGCTGGGTCCAACTGGGGTGGTGTGGTGAGAAAAAGAAGGATGGGTTAATCCCAGATCTGAGACTGGGGGTGAATGTCTGCGTTGTTCAGCATTCCGTCCATCATTTATTCCTTTTGCTTTTGTCGTCCTCGAAGGTACAGGGCCCCTTTCCAGCAGCTGGATCCTAACTGAAGCCGGACCTGATCCAGGAGCCGGTGTGACCCAACAACCTTTACCAAAGTGTCAATGACAGAAAGAGGAAAACAAATCACCAGAAACTACATCCTTAGCAGTCAGCTCTCTGTGCTACAAAGTGGGAATGGCTTACAAGCAAGTGCTGTACAAAACTCCAAAAACGAAATAAATAGTAGAGGTGTGTAATGACGAGGCCTCACGTCAGCTTCCCTAGTGGTTGTTTTTGAGTAATGGCAGCTTGTTCCAGAGGAAGAACAATTGCAGGTTCATGCCCTTGACCAGGCGCGCAACGCCCATTGGGCTCAAAGAGCTTCAGCCCCCCCGTCGTGTGTGGCAGCCCGGGCTGAGACAGCTTCCCGGGCACACACACAGCCGCACCCGAGTACTTCACAGGTCTTTAAAAGACCATTTACTTGATAACGAGGCTTTGTTGTTATTCACTTCTTCTAGAGCCCCTGCATCTCCACTCTGACTATCGCTGGAAGAATTACCCCCCCCACATTTTTAGTAGCTCCCCCTGAAATGTGGCTCTAGTTGCGCCTCTGCCCTTGACCCCTGTGTTGACTTTGAGGACATGAGAAAGCATCAGCTTCCTCTTTACCCCTGAGTTCCATGGAGACCTTCTAAGGCCTGGGGCCAGACGAAAGGTGACAAACAGGGGGCAGATTTACAAGCCCCTTGCGTGACTTTTGCGCTGCAGTTGCGTCACATTTTTGACGCAACAGCGGCGCAAACAATGCGGCCTATTTACAACGTGACGCATCTAGGGAGATGCGTCACATTGTAAAGCCCTGCGTCACATTATACCTGCGTCAGGTATAATGTATGCAGGGTGGGCGTTCCCAAGCAGGAAGGCCTCGTAAAAGTGTCGCAGTGAAATCTACAAGATTTCACTGCGCCACTTTTAGGACGCCACTGCGTCAAAACCTTACGCCTGCTTGAAGCAGGCGTAAGTAGTGAAGCAGTGTAGTGGGAATAGGCCTCAACACGCATTGCTGAAGTTGCGTCGTGCTTGCGACACGACTCCAGTAATGCGTGACTTTTCCGCCAACAGATGCGTCAGAATTTCTGACGCATCTGTCAATCCTTGCGCCATAGTGCACCGTATTGTAAATACGGCGCATCTATGGTGGCGCAAGGGTTTCTAAGGGTGGCGCAAGGAAAGTGACGCATCTATACAGATGCGTCACTTTCTTGTAAATCTGCCCCCAGGTTTGTAACCCAAAGGTTAGCTTTTGGTTACAAAAGGTCTCATTTCCAATGTCTCAGTCTCACCTCCCTTCGTGCAGAGTTCATGCAGGGGAGCTTCTCTTTCAAGCAGTGGAACACACAGTCCTGGCATGAAGCGATGCTGGCCTGGGGTGGTGTGTATGAGGACAACCCCACACAGAGGGTCCCTGTTTGATGGCTGTGGTTGGAGAGAAAGGATTGTACCCACTCCAGGGCAGCTCCTTATTTGTTTATTTATTTACTCTCAGTTTTATATAGTGCATACCTGACCTAGAGGTATCAGAGCACTTTACAATAAATTACTAAGAGACCACAACAATCAAGAGCAAAAGACAATTTTAGCAGCAGACATATGAAAAATCTATTACTCGTGAGAGAAAAATTGGTTTCTAAACAGAAAGTGACATAGAACTAAAAGCTGTTGATAGAGACATAAAAGACATAAATTAACAAGGTATTTCTGGAACATGAAGAGTTTGAAATTGTTTTTAAAATTTCGAGTGAAGGAACTGTGCATATCACTTAGTGGATCGAGTTCCATATTTTAGGTGCATTTCTAGAGAAAACTTCTTTCTTGAATTTCAGTGCTTCCTAAAGAAGGGATTCAATATAGTAAAGACAGCATCACTTCCCACCTCCCCCTACCCACTATATAGTTAGGGGCTTAATTACGAGCTCTCAGCACTGCAAGAGCATCACTTTTTTTGACGCTCCGGCAGCGCAGATTACAAATTTATATCTATGAGGCCACTTAAAGTCACTATGCGTAGCTATGGATAGCCTCAGAGATTTGGAGTAAAGCAAGGCAGCGCAAAGGGATCGACAGGGGTCTTTCTGGGGCTATTTCTCGGTCCATGGGCTTGGTGAAACGATCCTCGCCACAGGGGTGGACATTGCACTCAGTCCTCAAAATTAACTAAAATTACTGGATAGAAGTCCAGTCGCAACTCGGCTACCAGTTGCCCGGTACAAAGGTTTCAGTGTTTTTCTCCTTTTGGCGGGCACTTGCCTTCTGGGTGACCTAGTTGCACTCCTGCAGACCAGGGGCAACATTAGAGTGTCAGGTATTTGTCCCTTGGGCTGCATAACAGTAAGGAGTGGTGATCCAGAGATTTGGGCTACCAACTCACAGCTGCAGGCTTCTTCAGCTGTTGTGGCCCTGTAATGTGAATAGGAGGTCAGCCAACTGACCCTTGTAGACTCTTGCTTTGCGTGGGCTCAGGAGTCGACTTCTCCATGAGCAGGACAAAGCAGGCACAGTCCTTCTCCCTTTGCTAGCCGCCAGGTGCAGCAGGTGCGGTCCACATTGGTGTTGCCTCTCTTGGCCAAGTCCTTGGTGCGAGCAGGCAGTATTTTTTCAGTCTTTTTCTCCAGTTCAATAAAATCTGAGTTCTGGGGTGCCATTTTTATGCCCAGAAAATACAGTCAAGATAGATCGCAGACACAAGCCAATGGGCTACCAGGTTCCCTCCCGCCTGATGACAACTTCCTGTGAAGTGCAGCATCTAGCTATCCCAGAAGTCACTATTCTGCCCAGTCTCAAGGTGGCAGAACCCCTCTTTTGGCATATAGTGCTTCATAGCCTAGCCCAGAGGTGTGGCTACCAAGGGGGCTACATGCTCCTAAAAACCGGGTTGACAACTGGTTTCCCCTCTCCTGTCCTTAGTGCTAGCCTGTCTGCCTAAACAATAAAGCGCCCCTCTCCCCCAAGTGCTTCCAATTTGCTCTTCAAAGGTGGCTTCTCCTTTGAATCTTGCCTTTTGGGCTAACACCCATGTGACTTCCTGCCAGGGAGAGGTAACACCTCTCCCCCACACAGGCTTCTATTGGTTCCTTTCCTGGAAGTCATTTACACGTCTTCCCAGGAGGGCAGAAAGCTGTATCGGGGACAAACCTCATGGCCAACCGTGAACGGGCATCGGAGACTTTGGACAATAAAGTGACAATTTTGTAAAAGTTACACATAGCAACAAGATACATTAATTTTGACTTGAGCATCAAGTTGGGAATAATATATTGAGCTGTTTAATACCTTACTGTGTTAACTTTAGTAGTCCCAGTCAAAGTTCAAAGTTCAATGTAACTTTATTCGGTTTCAAAAAGAGAACCATAAAAGTGCATAAAATCAGCAGTACAGTTTATAATTACAATGACCTATTTACAGAACAACATGGAAGGCAAATCATACAGTTCAGTTATTAAAAGGGAGATAAGAGTAGGATAAAAAGAATACAATCCTTAAAAATCAATCTTAAACCAGACACATAGAATGTACGATGACAATTCTAGCTAATCCAGTTCGGCTACAACTACTAATAACGTTTCCTAATGGAAATTGCAACTTTAATAACATTAGAAACCTCAATGCATATATAAGCTGTAGCCAGAGAATGCAAATGATTAAAACCATCAGTATAAAAACATGGCCTAATTTCTTTTAAAATTGGTACTAAACATTTTCTCCTGGGTTCTTTGTATAGAGTGCAAAATAGCATAGAGTGCGATGTGCTTTGGGCTGCCAAATTGTCACAAGTGCAGGGCACCAAGTTATCCGCCCACCCAGTTTGTTTCGGGAATGCTACTAGGAAATGTAAGGTCAATAAATGGAATCTTGTTAAATAAAAACGAGTCTGAATATTTGTAGTGAACGTTAAATAAAATTGTTGCTGAGCGGGGAATAAGCAAAGAGGGCCGGCTACCTCCGGTTGAGAGCGGCGAGTGTTTGCCCCTGTGGAATGCACATCTTTTATGATCTTTTTCGCATTCTCATGGATGGACAATCCAAAATAATGTCCCAGGCCTAACTTATAAAAGCTATCCCTGACAAATCGAAGCCAGGGGATAGTTAGTGCACCATCGAGGTTAAGACAATCTTTTATAATCTCTCTGGAGAATGCCAGCTCTTCCGATAACCACATTTTGGCCCATAAAAGTAAGGGGGCAATATTTATACAATCTTCTACAAAGTCAAGCCCCAACTCATAATGACAAAAGCTTGTGGGGGCATCAGTAGCCTTTTTATAAATTTATTTTCCATGATTTGCAACTGGCGGCTGTTATAATACCCCCATACGCCTGCACCATATGTTACCACAGGTACGTATTTGGCTTTATATAGTGTAACTAGCTCGGTCACCGGTTTATGTCCCAATTTTGAGGCAAAACGGAAAAGTCCCTCAACCACCCTACCTCCATTGTGCATCCTTGTGGTGACAAGCGGATCTCAATTCAGTTTATTGTTAAAAAGATTCCCTAGATAATTAAAATTATTCATTTTGTCAATCCTCTTCGCACCCACGGCATGATTTCGAGTTTTAGTCTTTTTAGGCCCACAGACCATAACGTATGATTTTGTAAAACTAACCTTTAGGTCAAGTGACAACATAAAATCAGAGAATGCATTGAGATTTTTGAAGGCCATTTGCTGTTAGGGCCATTAAAACAGTTTCATCCGCATAAGAAAGAAGTGGGACCCGGGTGCCCCCAATGCGTGGACAATCAAGATCTTTATCTGATAAGAAAGCATCAAGGCCATTGGTGTAAATTATAAAATGAAAAGGGGCTAAGATGCATCCCTGCCGGACGCCCTCTGTCGATGCAATAGGCCTGGATTTTTCACCGTTGGCGCCATATCTAATAGTTACAGATGTGGAGGCGTGAAGCCTACGCAGAAGCGTGATCAAAGGTTCCTCTACTCCCATTTTCCCAATCAGTGCCCACAACTTATCCCGATTTACAGTATCAAAAGCACCGGACAAGTCCATGAAGGCCAGATGGATAGAACTCTTCCTGGCCTTCATGGACTTGCCCATAATCAGGGACAAGTTGAGGCACTGTTCGACAGTACCCATGCCCCTCCTGAAGCCATACTGTGATCTTGCAATCACCCCTGTGTCTGTTGCCCAAGTTTCAAGTCGTGCAAGGACAACCCTTCCCAGCAACTTTGCCGTAGCATCGATAAGGGAGATTGGCCTATAGCAGGAAGGGTCACGTCTGTTACCTTTTTTAAACACAGACAAAGGATGCCGGGATAGGGCCGGTCACCACTGCCTTAAACACTTTGGTCAATAAAGTAGTCCCAGTCAAATGTCAGCAGGACTAAGGTAATCAGATCTGCACTTGCAATGGAGCTACTAGCCGTTTCCACAGTAAAAACAACAACTGTGGGTTTTGACTCTTGTAAAATGTAAAAGTACATGTTACACTTTTTAATACACAGCACAATCCCTAGGGCTCGATAGGCCTGCCTCAGGGGTGACTTACATGTATTGAAAAGGGAGGACTAAGCTTTGCCATTGCTTTAAATGGCAAAGTTGAGTTAGCAGTTTTAAACTGCACTTCTAGTCTAGAGAGGCAGTCTGGGAGCCAGGTTTTACTTTTGTCACACCCAGGGTGGCATAGGCAGTATTGCAGTCCATGGGGTGATCCACTATATTATAGGCCCTGGGTACCCTGGGCACCATGTACCAGGGACTTACAAGTAGTTAGCTTATAACAATTGGGCATAAGCCAATCAAACATTCACACCTTAAGGTCAGGGCACTGGCACTGAGCTCTGGCACTGAGCACCCAGTGCAGTCTCAGAGTCAAAAAACCAGCAGCATCAGTTAAAAAAATAAGGGGTGACCATACAAAGAGAGGCATTTCCTCACAAATCGCAATGCATTAACCATCCACTCCCAGCTACCGCTCTCAGCACTCCTTGACTTTATGCTCGTCTTTGACCATGTGCCTTTTGACTAAAAATACTATAGAGATATACATACTTTGTGGAAGGTTTATCTCCATGACACACATTTATAGCAACAATTCCACCATTCTGCCAGGGTTTGGTGGATATGCCACTGTGATCTTTTCTCCCCGGAAGCAGCTCCCACCACGCAGGTGGAATCTCTTTCGAGGCATTAATGCTCGTCACAGTCATGGACAAGTTAGAGTTTGGTGGCTGGCTCCTGCCAGTATGGTGGTAGTTTTCAGAGTAGGATTGCGAGCAGACCAAAGAGGTTCTTGTGTCTTCTTGCTTGTGCATTGCACAATAAGAGAGCCCTTGATGAGTTCATCTGTCATATTTCCAAACTTACACTTTACGGCTAATTCTGTTAATCTGGCAACAAACTCAACTATTGTTTCCATCGGCTTTGCAGCTGTGATTTGAATTTTGTCTGCACACTGATTCGTTAATGGATTTTGCAAATGTATTTTCTAGGCGCTTTATGGCTTCTTTATATGGATCCTGAACTCCATTTCCTTGTGCATCCAATACTGGAAAATTCACCCCATCTAATGCTTCTAAATGATTCTCAGAAATACTTAATCAATCTTCCCTTTCTTTGGGAGGAGGCCCTGGTCGTGTTAGGAAACTTGGAGGAGTATTTATAGCTTGTGCTTCCTTCCTTCCTAAGTCCTGAATTCCCGCCCCTCCCATGTCCCGTCATGCATTTTGGTGCTTGTTGGCTTGTATATGCAGGATGTGGGTAGGTGGGGCTTCCTGTTATATGCAGTAGCGGCTGCTACCGGAACCGATTGGTGAGGCAGGTGGGGGTGGGGGAAGAGGGAGACACGTCGAAAAAAGAAAAACACTTATGTGTAACGACCGACTGCCACATCTCATCTGTCCTCCATCATCTTCATTCTCTTCCTGCAGTCCCGGCCAGCAGAAGGAAGACCCAAGCTCCCCTGAGCCAATCACAACGCTGCAGTGCAGCATTGTGATTGGTCTGAGCACCGTGGTTCGGCGCTCAGACGGGGAATAGGAGGCTTTGCATGTTCTTCAGCAGGCTGTGTAATGCAGACTGGTGGGGAAGATGCAAAGTGCGCATGACTGTTTGTCTGGCCCAAGAGGGCCGGCCAAGCAGTCGTGCTCACTCAGGGAGTGTAAACCACTCCTCCCCCTGCTATGACCAGCCCCGTGAGTCACTGATGAAATAGGAAAACTAAAATGAGAATAACGATAGTTATTATAATTGTATTTTTCCTTTTGTTCAGTGGGACGACGCTCGTCCACCTTAGTGGAGGAGCCGCCACTGGTTATGTGGCGTACTGGGATTGGGGTGGCCATATTGGGTGTATATTCTGACTGGTTAAGGTAATCAATATCTCTGGGAGCATAGTAAGTAAGCACTGCAACAGAAAGGTACTGACGTGGTTGTTTTCCCTTAACTAGCTTCCTTAACATAACATAACATGAGCCAAAGAGGAACTCTTGAGTTTGGATTTATGTAATATTACTTTTCACCACCAGATGTCACTAAAGCACAAGAGGTGATGAGTTTCTATGTGGCCTAGAGTTGTGTCTCCCTCGGTTTCATCAGCTGAGGTGCTGCAGCAGGCCTGGGACAAGATGGGGCAGATGAGGACGCGAATTTCAGCAAAGCGTGACCGAGGCTGGGGTTAAAAATTAAACCGTGATACACTTTCCTCGGAGTGCGAGTCCTTCTTCTGGCGGATGTAGACAGCCTGTCACCAATTTTGTTCTACAAGTTGTCTGAATACAACTTCTTTTATTTGAAACTTTTACTCCGGGACAAGCCCGGGCGCGTGGCATCCATCAGTCCAGGCACCAGATACCAGCAGGGCCGTTTCTAGGTGTTTTGCCGCCCTAGGCGAGAACTGAAAAATGCCGCCCCCTCCCTTTTACTACCATCACTCTCTCCCCTGTCATCCAGGTGTTGGGGAATAGAGGCCTGCTTTGGTGCCTCTCTATCTAGTCTGGACTGTCAAATCCCTAGTAAAGATTTCATCCCACATAGGGATCCACCCCACCCCCAAGTAATGTTTTTTTTCTCCAAAAAGTATACTTAGAACTGATTAGACATACGTATTGGAAATATAATCAGGGTGCACCTTGGAGAAAGTGTGAAGTGAAAAACACCAAGGATTTCAAAATGTAAAAATGTTAATTCATGGTGTGCTGGTTACTGTCATACAATTCAGATTAGGGGCATCGTGCAGTCCTGGAACCTAGACAATCTTCACCCAAGACAGCTCATTTTAACTTTTGGCAAAACAAGAGTTTGCATTAAAAAGGAAAGGGGAGGGGTCTTAGAGGTAGAAACGGCACTGGATACCAGCTGCCTTGAGTTGCGGGAGAAGCGTCCATCTTGGAGCTCTTTTAGCTCACAGCGCTCTGCATGAGTCATGACCCAGAAGCGTATTAAGGGCAGCACAACAAGTCATCTTTCTGCGCTGCCCTGCGTCACAGGGAAAGGGCAGGAATGCACCATATTTATCCAATACGGCACATTCCTGTCCTTTTTTCACTGCGCTGGCGCTGTTACGGTAGCCTAGCGCCAGCGCAGGCACCCTTGCACAGTAGCGTAACGAAACTCGCGGGGGCCCCCCTAAAAAGTACATGGAGGGGCCCCCAATTCCGGACTCACTTAGGAGCCCTCAGGCCAGTGTTCTGTGCTGAGGGGGCCCTCTGGAGCTCGTGGCCCCACCGCACTGCGGGGGCTGCAGGGGCCTTTGTTACGTGAGTTCCCTTGTACCTTGGTGCAAGGGTGTCTGTGTTGTTGGCAGGATTGTTTTTGTGCAGGAAGCGGCACCTTCCTGCACAAAAACAATCCTAAGAGGAACAAACGAGGAGAAATAAAGATATTTCTCCTCTTTATGCCTAACCTTGGGAGGCAGAAGGTTATGGCGCTTGCCCAGGTTTACAGGCTCTCGTAAATCAGGGGAAGTGTCAGAATCTCTGGGTGTTGCATGGAAAACCCACCACAACACCCATGGAACACCTCCCGAGTGCAGAGTAAGGCAATGCAGTGATTTGCGCTGCCTTGCCTTACTCCATTTCTATGAGGCCATTCAAAGCCACGCATAGTGGCTTTGCATGGCCTCATAGATATGAGTTCGTAATTTGCACCTCCGGAGCATCACAAAAAGTGAGGCTGTAGCGGCACAAGGGTCTTGTAAATATGCCCCTGAGTTCCCAAACATGCATGATGGAACGGGGGAAGTGGAAGACACTGTATAAGACCCAGGTGGCAGCACCAGTGAGCTTTGTTTTTCAATGCCTTGGCAGCCTAGACAAGTGGGGCCACATGTCTCACGCACAACATTGCTCAGACCTTAGGAGGTAGAACCTACAGGGCAGTGCCGGCGGGCAGGCAGGATGCAGTGTTTGCAATATTAACTGTCACAAAAGAAGCCCTCGGGTCCAAAACCCAGTCAAACGAGCGTGTGGATAGAGCCAACCATGCTGGGGAGGGGGATCCCTTTTAAGGAATGTTTCCCTCACACACCATGTTTTTTTTAATGAGAGGGGGTTATCCTAAAACCCTATGTGAGCGTGGTGTGTGGTGTGGGGAGTGCAGTGCTAAGGAAAATAGTGGTTAAAACTGGCTACGAGGTTAGCCAGACAAGGTTTATTATGCTCCCTCGTGCCAGGATTAAAAACAAATAGCGGGTAATGTAACTGCCAACATTAGAGAGAGCTGCATTAGGAAACAATCAACATGTTTCGGCCTTTAGGCCTATAAAAGTGTCACAGCCTTCATCAGGATCTTAAGCTAGCTACTGCTATACATGAGTGAACACACAAGTGAAAAGTGTGAGATAATAAACAATAAACGGGTGTGTGTAATACTGAACCAGTGATCCTGTAGTTCAGCAGATTCACCGGTGGAACCTGTGGTGAAACAAAGAAACAACACACCGCGCCATTTACATTATGGTAAAAAATACAGCATGGTTGAGCCACAGCACATGAGACAAACAAATATGTAAAATACATGATTTAGTCAGTCAAACCATTGTGAACGTTCATCTAATGGTTGCTTATTTATGCGAAACTCACCTACAACAGTCAGGGAATTTACCGCATCTGTCCTGGGCTATGAGCCATAGGTACATACGCCAAACCAACCTAATGAATAAAGTTGATGGCGTTAAAGTAATACAAGAGTATGTTTCAATGAGTGAGAACAAGCAGACAGGATGTGAGCAATCATTAGCAAAAGGGTCATCTATAAAGAAGTTCCACCACAAAACTATTGGAACCAGCGCGCCACTGTGAGCAATTATTAGTTCCAAGGAAGAGCTGTAGGAACCAACGCGCTGCTGTGCGCAATAGTTGTAACGTGATACACAAGATGTTCTGCGTGCAAGTCTGCGTGGGTGCAGCACTGCGCTAGTGGGTGCCCTCAAAACAACCAACATGGGCACACGCGGACAGTATGCCGCGAGAGTCTCAAGACTCTTGTGGGTAGAGTGTTAACCAGAAGGGTAGTGTATCAAATGCGCAGAGCTATCCCTGTGGAGGATGGATAGGGCAGGTAAAATGCGCTTGGGAATGTAGTACGCCTCGGGGTGAGCCCTGCCGGTATGCCGCGTGTATTCAAAACCCGCTTCTGGGAGAGAATCGGTATTTAGCTACACTCGATCCGTCTCACCAGTGTTAGAGCCAGCAATTGCAGTGACGCAAAAGGCAGAACTATCCCTGTGGAGGACGGGTAGGACAGGTTAAATACGCTATGGAATGTAGTATGCCTCGGGGTGAGCACTGCTGGTATGCCGCGTATATTCAAAACCCGATTCTGAAAGCGAATCGGTGTTTAGCTACACTCGATCCGACTAACCAGTGTTAAAGCGACGCAAATGGCAGAGAAAGCCCTGCCGGCATGTACTTACCGCTCAACTTGAGCTTTGATGAAGGATGCGAATGTCCGTCAGACAGGGGGGGAAACCTGCTGGCGGATCTCGCTCTTAAGTAGTGAAATGAAAACCGAGCCGGGAACCAACTTCCTTGAATTTGAGCCAGTCTTGCTGGGAGTTGTAGTCCGCCTATGGGGAGTGCCCGCTCGGGAGGGAACTACGACGAAAAACGCGTAGTTCCCGCTACTGTGCATACTAATCAAAGTGATGCAAAGGCAATAATTTTCGAACAAGCGGGAAGTGCGTCTGCTAGATCGAAGAATGCAAAAGCTCTAGGGGTAAAACCCAGGTATTCCTGAATAATGGGTGACAGTTATGATACAGAGAGCTAGCTGCCACCAGGGCTGTATGACAGGAATAAAAGAAAATAATTATGCAACAGGTCTCATAGTAATACTATGTCAAAACCATGTAGATAAATGACATAGTGCGCCTTGAGTGACGAGGCGTGTAGCTAGATCATAAGCATAAGTAGCAAGGTTGCTTGGAATGATCAGATGGGGCCGACTAGTGCAGTAGGAGCCGTGTTAGTGGGTAGGTGTCATGTGGCACTTTGACGGCATATTAAAGTGCGTGGAACCCTGAAGGCTGAATGAGCTAGGTCAGTGACAGCCATGGTATAGCATCAGTTAGCCCAAATTTAGATGTGCCTAGTTCAAACACCCATCTTTGTTCGATGCACAGCTGTTTTTTTGTGAGATTTGGTGTCATCGCGCTTAGGTTGGATTCGTCAAGCACTGTCCAGGTAAGTGTGTCTGCCTGGTGATGCATTTCTAAACAATGTTTTGTTAGTTTGGTTGTTTGTTTGGCGCACCCAATCGTGCTTTTGTGTTCTAGGATGCGTGTGCGCACTTTGCATTTAGTCATGCCCACGTATCTCAGGCCACATGGACAGGTGATGAGATAGATCACCCTCTCACTATTGCAATTAGTATGGTGTCTTAGTTCCCAAGGTCTCCCTGTGCCAATGTCAATGGTCTTAAAGACTGTTGTTTGTGCGCAAACTGCGCATGTCCCACACAGGAAATGTCCTTGGACAGGTGGAAGATCCCACAGGGTGTTGAGCCTTTGAATAGCCGCTGGTGGTGGTCTGGTGTGTGCCAAACTGTCTCTTAAATTGCGTCCTCGTTTAAATGCGAACAAGGGTTTTTGCAGGGTAAGTTGGCCCTTGTTAAGGATGTTCCAATTCCGATTGATGGATTTTTTGACTTCATTGGAAAGGGATCTAAAGGTGTTGACGCACACCAGTCTCGTATGTGGTTGTCTATTAGGAGGGTTGTCCAACAAGGCATCCCTGTTGTTATTCAGCGCTCGTTTCACCGATTTCTTGACGAGCTCTGCCGGGTAGTGCCTGTCCAAAAGGTTGCCCCATAATGTCAAAGCGTGTTCCTTGTATTTGTCCACACTGGAACAATTACGCCTCAGTCTGAGGAATTGGCCGAAGGGTAGGTTGTCACAGAGGGACTTAGGGTGGTGACTGTCATATTGGAGCAGGGCATTCCGGGCCATAGGTTTTTGGTACAGTTCTGTTTCAAGATGGCCGGCAGATGGAATTAAGAGGAGATCCAAAAAGGCAAGCCTTTCCTTGCTGTACTCACATGTAAACCGGAGATGTCCGTTTTGTGTGTTGAGCCACTCATGGAAGGTGTTGATGGATGTGCAGTCACCTCTCCAGACCCAGGTATTCCTGAATAATGGGTGACAGTTATGATACAGAGAGCTAGCTGCCACCAGGGCTGTATGACAGGAATAAAAGAAAATAATTATGCAACAGGTCTCATAGTAATACTATGTCAAAACCATGTAGATAAATGACATAGTGCGCCTTGAGTGACGAGGCGTGTAGCTAGATCATAAGCATAAGGAGCAACGTTGCTTGGAATGATCAGATGGGGCCGACTAGTGCAGTAGGAGCCGTGTTAGTGGGTAGGTGTCATGTGACAGTTTGGCACACACCAGACCACCACCAGCGGCTATTCAAAGGCTCAACACCCTGTGCATCGATATACCTTTTCCAGAAAAGGATTTGGGCTAGATACAGGTTGTTATCAGACAGGACGACGTCCTCCTCGAAGACGTGCATGTAGAGGTTCGCCAGGCTGGGGGCGAAGGTGCTCCCCATCGATGTACCTAATACTTGCAGATAGAGCTGGTCTTCGAATTGGAAAAAAACATTTTTGGGAAATATTGCAATATTAACCAGCATGTGGTGAGCCGTGCTGCAAGGCACTCAGGCCCTCATTTACGGGATTTTGGCTAAGGGCAGCGCAGCAAGTCACCTTGCTGCGCTGCCCTACACCAAAGTGCAAGGTCAGGAATGCGCTGTATTTATGCAACGCAGTCATTCCTGTGCTTTCTCCCTCCGCTGGCGCTGTTTTCCGTGGCCCTCTGTGGCTTGGTAAATCTGGTGTAACACAAGGCAGCGCAAGTCGATGGTTTGCGTTACCCTGCCCTGGGTAGGCGTCCCATAGGTGGAACGTGGGTGTTCCCACGCATCTACCCATGGATTCTGGAGCGTTCCCAGATTTATCAAGACTGGGGAATACGTAAAAATGGTACAGCTTCACAGGGGAGGCGCAGATAAGAGGAAAAAAGACTGACTTTAGGTGATGCTGAGACATTAACATACTGCTCAAGACAGTAAAAAAAACTGCTTTGTTGTTCTGGTCAATGTGCACAGGGCTATAATGGCTTGAACTGGTGGGAAGGTCTCGCTGGCTCACATTGGAATGGGGCTGGTAGAAGGGCATGGGCAGAACCAGACTGGCTCTGATGGGTGTTGATCGGGCTAGAACGGTCTGGGCAGGCCCCGGATGGCTCTGATGGGCGTTAATGGGGCTGGAATAGACTGGACAGGGCCCGGATGGCTCTGATGGGCGTTAATGGGGCTGGAACAAACTGGGCAGGACCAGGCTGGCTCTGATGGGACTAGAACGGACATGGAAAGGATCAGGCTGGCTCTGATGGGCGTTGATGGGCTAAAACAGACTGGGCAGGACCAGACTGGCTCTGATGGGTGTTGATGGGGCTAGCATGGGTGTTGATGGGGCTAGAATGGACTGGGCAGGCCCAGACTGGCTCTGATGGGTGTTGATGGGGCTAGCATGGGGGTTGATAGGGCTATAATGGACTGGGCAGGCCCAGACTGGCTCTGATGGGTGTTGATGGGGCTAGCATGGACTGGGCAGGCCCAGACTGGCTCTGATGGGTGTTGATGGGGCTAGCATGGACTGGGCAGGACCAGACTGGTTCTGACGGGTGTTGATGGGGCTAGCATGGACTGGGCAGGACCAGACTGACTCTGACGGGCATTAATGGGGCTAGCATGGACTGGGCAGGACCAGACAAGGCTCTGATGGGCGTTAATGGGGCTAGCATGGACTGGGCCAGACCAGACTGGCTCTGATGGGTGTTGATGGGGCTACAATGGACTGGACATGCCCAGGAGGCCTCTGATGGGTGTTAATTGGGCTAGCATGGACTGGGCAGGACCAGACTGGCTCTGATGGGCGTTAATGGGGCTGGCATGGACTGGGCAGGACCAGGCTGGCTCTGATGGGCATTAATGGGGCTGGCATGGACTGGGCAGGACCAGACTGGTTCTGATGGATGTTGATGGGGCTAGCATGGACTGGGCAGGACCAGACTGGCTCTGATGGGCATTAATGGGGCTAGCGTGGACTGGGCAGGACCAGACTGGTTCTGATGGGTGTTGATGGGGCTAGAATAGACAGGGCAGGACCAGACTGGTTCTGATTGGCGTTAATGGGGTTAGAATGGACTGGGCAGGACCAGACTGGTTCTGATGGGTGTTGATGGGCCTAGCATGGACTGGGCAGGACCAGACTGACTCTGATGGGTGTTGATGGGGCTAGAATGGGCTGGACACGACCAGGCTGGCTCTGGTGGGCGTTGATGGGGCTAGCATGGACTGGGCAGGACCAGACTGGCTCTGATATGCGTTAATGGGGCTAGCATGAACTGGACAGGACCAGACTGGCTCCGATGGGCGTTAATGGGGCTAGCATGGACTGGGCAGGACCAGACTGGCTCTGATGGGCGTTAATGGGACTGGAATGGACTGGGCAAGACCAGGCTGACTCTGGTGGGTGTTGATGGGGCTAAAATGGACTGGGCAGGACCAGACAAGGCTCTGATGGGTGTTAATGGGGCTAGCATGGACTAGGCAGGACCAGACTGACTCTGATGGGTGTTGATGGGGCTAGCATGGACTGGGCAGGCCCAGACTGGCTCTGTTGGGTGTTGATGGGGCTGGCATGGACTGGGCAGGCCCAGGCTGGCTCTGATGGGTGTTTATGGGGCTGGAACAGACTGGGCAGGACCAGACTGGCTCTGATGGGCGTTATTGGGGCTAGCATGGACTGGGCAGGACCAGACTGACTCTGACGGGTGTTGATGGGGCTAGCATGGACTGGGCAGGACCAGACTGACTCTGACGGGCATTAATGGGGCTAGCATGGACTGGGCAGGACCAGACAAGGCTCTGATGGGCGTTAATGGGGCTAGCATGGACTGGGCCGGACCAGACTGGCTCTGATGGGTGTTGATGGGGCTACAATGGACTGGACATTCCCAGGAGGCCTCTGATGGGCGTTAATTGGGCTAGCATGGACTGGGCAGGACCAGCCTGGCTCTGATGGGCGTTAATGGGGCTGGCATGGACTGGGCAGGACCAGGCTGGCTCTGATGGGCATTAATGGGGCTGGCATGGACTGGGCAGGACCAGACTGGTTCTGATGGATGTTGATGGGGCTAGCATGGACTGGGCAGGACCAGACTGGCTCTGATGGGCGTTAATGGGGCTAGCTTGGACTGGGCAGGACCAGACTGGTTCTGATGGGTGTTGATGGGGCTAGAATAGACTGGGCAGGACCAGACTGGTTCTGATTGGTGTTAATGGGGTTAGAATGGACTGGGCAGGACCAGACTGGTTCTGATGGGTGTTGATGGGCCTAGCATGGACTGGGCAGGACCAGACTGACTCTGATGGGTGTTGATGGGGCTAGAATGGGCTGGACACGACCAGGCTGGCTCTGGTGGGCGTTGATGGGGCTAGCATGGACTGGGCAGGACCAGACTGGCTCTGATATGCGTTAATGGGGCTAGCATGAACTGGACAGGACCAGACTGGCTCCGATGGGCGTTAATGGGGCTAGCATGGACTGGGCAGGACCAGACTGGCTCTGATGGGCGTTAATGGGACTGGAATGGACTGGGCAAGACCAGGCTGACTCTGGTGGGTGTTGATGGGGCTAAAATGGACTGGGCAGGACCAGACAAGGCTCCGATGGGTGTTAATGGGGCTAGCATGGACTGGGCAGGACCAGACTGACTCTGATGGGTGTTGATGGGGCTAGCATGGACTGGGCAGGCCCAGACTGGCTCTGTTGGCTGTTGATGGGGCTGGCATGGACTGGGCAGGCCCAGGCTGGCTCTGATGGGTGTTTATGGGGCTGGAACGGACTGGGCAGGACCAGACTGTCTCTGATGGGCGTTATTGGGGCTAGCATGGACTGGGCAGGCCCAGGCTGGCTCTGATGGGTGTTGATGGGGCTAGCATGGACTGGGCAGGACCAGACTGGTTCTGACGGGTGTTGAAGGGGCTAGCATGGACTGGGCAGGACCAGACTGACTCTGACGGGCATTAATGGGGCTAGCATGGACTGGGCAGGACCAGACAAGGCTCTGATGGGCGTTAATGGGGATAGCATGGACTGGGCCGGACCAGACTGGCTCTGATGGGTGTTGATGGGGCTACAATGGACTGGACATGCCCAGGAGGCCTCTGATGCGCGTTAATTGGGCTAGCATGGACTGGGCAGGACCAGACTGGCTCTGATGGGCGTTAATGGGGCTGGCATGGACTGGGCAGGACCAGACTGGCTCTGATGGGCGTTAATGGGGCTAGCGTGGACTGGGCAGGACCAGACTGGTTCTGATGGGTGTTGATGGGGCTAGAATAGACTGGGCAGGAGCAGACTGGTTCTGATTGGCGTTAATGGGGTTAGAATGGGCTGGGCAGGACCAGACTGGTTCTGATGTGTGTTGATGGGCCTAGCATGGACTGGGCAGGACCAGACTGACTCTGATGGGTGTTGATGGGGCTAGAATGGGCTGGACAGGACAAGACTGACTCTGATGGGCGTTGATGGGGCTAGCATGGACTGGGCAGGACCAGACTGACTCTGATGGGTGTTGATGGGGCTAGAATGGACTGGGCAGGACCAGACTGGCTCTGATGGGTGTTAATGGCGCTAGCATGGACTGGGCAGGACCAGACTGGCTCTGATGGGAGTTAATGGGGCTGGAAAGGACTGGGCATGACCAGGCTGGCTCTGGTGGGTGTTGATGGGGCTAAAACGGAGTGGGCAGGACCAGACTGGCTCTGATATGCGTTAATGGGGCTAGCATGGACTGGACAGGACCAGACTGGCTCTGATGGGCGTTAATGGGGCTAGCATGGACTGGGCAGGACCAGACTGGCTCTGATGGGCGTTAATGGGACTGGAATGGACTGGGCAGGACCAGGCTGACTCTGGTGGGTGTTGATGGGGCTAAAATGGACTGGGCAGGACCAGACAAGGCTCCGATGGGTGTTAATGGGGCTAGCATGGACTGGGCAGGACCAGACTGACTCTGATGGGTGTTGATGGGGCTAGCATGGACTGGGCAGGCCCAGACTGGCTCTGTTGGGTGTTGATGGGGCTAGCATGGACTGGGCAGGCCCAGGCTGGCTCTGATGGGTGTTTATGGGGCTGGAACGGACTGGGCAGGACCAGACTGGCTCTGATGGGCGTTATTGGGGCTAGCATGGACTGGGCAGGACTAGACTGAGTCTGATTGGAGTTGAATGGGCTACCATGGACTGGGCAGACCCAGACTGGCTCTGATGGGTGTTGATGGGGCTAGCATGGACTGGGCATGCCCAGGCTGGCTCTGATGGGTGTTGATGGGGCTAGCATGGACTGGGCAGGACCAGACTGACTCTGATGGGCGTTAATGGGGCTAGCATTGACTGGGCAGGCCCAGACTGACTCTGATGGGCGTTAATGGGGCTAGCATGGACTGGGCAGGACCAGACTGACTCTGATGGGCGTTAATGTGGCTAGCATGGACTGGGCAGGACCAGACTGGCTCTGAAGGGCGTTAATGGGGGTAGCATGGACTGTGCAGGCCCAGGCTGGCTCTGATGGGTGTTGTTGGGGCTAGCATGGACTGGGCAGGACCAGACTGACTCTGATGGGTGTTGATGGGGCAGGAACGGACTAGGCAGGACCAGACTGGTTTTGAAGGGTGTTAATGGGGCTAGCATGGACTGGGCAGGCCCAGGATGGCTCTGATGGGTGTTAATGGGGCTAGCATGGACTGGGCAGGACCAGACTGACTCTGATGGGTGTTGATGGGGCAGGAACGGACTAGGCAGGACCAGACTGGTTCTGAAGGGTGTTAATGGGGCTAGCATGGACAGGGCAGGACCAGACTGACTCTGATGGGTGTTGATGGGGCTAGAATGGACTGGGCGGGATCAGACTGGCTCTGATGGGTGTTGATGGGGCTAGCATTGACTGGGCAGGACCAGACTGGCTCTGATGGGCGTTAATGGGGCTGGAACGGACTGGGCACGACCAGGCTGGCTCTGGTGGGCGCTGATGGGGCTAAAACGGAATGGGCAGGACCAGGCTGGCTCTGGTGGGTGTTGATGGGGCTAAAACGGACAGGGCAGGACCAGACAAGGCTCTGATGGGCGTTAATGGGGCTAGCATGGACTGGGCAGGACCAGACTGGCTCTGATGGGCGTTAATGGGGCTAGCATGGACTGGGCATGATCAGGCTGGCTCTGATGGGTGTTTATGGGGCTAGCATGGACTGGGCAGGACCAGACTGGCTCTGATGGGCGTTAATGGGGCTGGATTGGCCTGGGCAGGACCAGACTGGTTCTGATAGGCTTAAATGGAGCTAGCAAGGACTGGGCAGGACCAGACTGGCTCTGATGGGTGTTGATGGGGCTAGCATGGACGGGGCATGCCCAGAATGGCCCTGATGGGTATTGATGGGGCTAAAACGGACTGGGCAGGACAAGACTGGCTCTGATGGGCGTTAATGGGGCTAGCATGGACTGGGCAGGACCAGACTGGCTCTGATGGGCGTTGAAGGGGCTAGAACGGACTGGGCAGGACCAGACTGGCTCTGATGGGCGTTGATGGGGCTAGCATGGACTGGGCAGGCCCAGGCTGGCTCTGATGGGTGTTGATGGGGCTAGCATGGACTGGGCAGGACCAGACTGACTCTGATGGGCGTTAATGGGGCTAACATGGACTGGGCAGTCCCAGACTGACTCTGATGGGCGTTAATGGGGCTAGCATGGACTGGGCAGGACCAGACTGACTCTGATGGGCGTTAATGGGGCTAGCATGGACTGGGCAGGACCAGACTGGCTCTGAAGGGCGTTAATGGGGCTAGCATGGACTGGGCAGGACCAGACTGACTCTGATGGGCGTTAATGGGGCTAGCATGGACTGGGCAGGACCAGACTGGCTCTGAAGGGCGTTAATGGGGCTAGCATGGACTGGGCAGGCCCAGGCTGGCTCTGATGGGTGTTGTTGGGGCTAGCATGGACTGGGCAGGACCAGACTGACTCTGATGGGTGTTGATGGGGCAGGAACGGACTAGGCAGGACCAGACTGGTTCTGAAGGGTGTTAATGGAGCTAGCATGGACTGGGCAGGCCCAGGATGGCTCTGATGGGTGTTAATGGGGCTAAAACGGACTGGGCAGGACCAGACTGGCTCTGATAGGCGCTAACGGGGCCCGAACGGACTGGGCAGGACCAGGCTGGCTCTGATGGGTGTTGATGGGGCTAGCATGGACTGGGCAGGACCAGACTGACTCTGATGGGTGTTGATGGGGCTAGAATGGACTGGGCGGGACCAGACTGGCTCTGATGGGTGTTGATGGGGCTAGCATGGACTGGGCAGGCCCAGACTGGCTCTGTTGGGTGTTGATGGGGCTAGCATGGACTGGGCACGACCAGACTGGCTCTGACGGGCGTTAATGGGGCTGGAACGGACTGGGCACGACCAGGCTGGCTCTGGTGGGCGCTGATGGGGCTAAAACGGAATGGGCAGGACCAGGCTGGCTCTGGTGGGTGTTGATGGTGCTAAAACGGACAGGGCAGGACCAGACAAGGCTCTGATGGACGTTAGTGGGGCTAGCATGGACTGGGCAGGACCAGACTGGCTCTGATGGGCGTTAATGGGGATAGCATGGACTGGGCATGATCAGGCTGGCTCTGATGGGTGTTTATGGGGCTAGCATGGACTGGGCAGGACCAGACTGGCTCTGATGGGCGTAAATGGGGCTGGATTGGACTGGGCAGGACCAGACTGGTTCTGATAGGCTTAAATGGAGCTAGCATGGACTGGGCAGGACCAGACTGGTTCTGATAGGCTTAAATGGAGCTAGCATGGACTGGGCAGGACCAAACTGGCTCTGATGGGCGTTGATGGGGCTAGCATGGACTTGGCAGGCCCAGATTGGCTCTGATGGGCGTTGATGGGGCTAGCATGGACTGGGCAGGACCAGACTGGTTCTGATGGGTGTTGATGGGGCTAGCATGGACTGGGCAGGACCAGACTGGTTCTGATGGGTGTTAATGGGGCTAGCATGGACTGGGCATGCCCAGAATGGCGCTGATGGGTATTGATGGGGCTAAAACGGACTGGGCAGGACCAGACTGGCTCTGATGGGCGTTGATGGGGCTAGCATGGACTTGGCAGGCCCAGATTGGCTCTGATGGGCATTGATGGGGCTAGCATGGACTGGGCAGGACCAGACTGGTTCTGATAGGCTTAAATGGAGCTAGCATGGACTGGGCAGGACCAGACTGGCTCTGATGGGCGTTGATGGGGCTAGCATGGACTTGGCAGGCCCAGATTGGCTCTGATGGGCGTTGATGGGGCTGGAACGGACTGGGCAGGACCAGACTGGCTCTGATGGGCGTTGATGGGGCTAGAACGGACTGGGCAGGACCAGACTGGCTCTGATGGGCGTTGATGGGGCTAGCATGGACTGGGCAGGACCAGACTGGCTCTGATGGGCGTTGATGGGGCTAGAACGGACTGGGCAGGACCAGACTGGCTCTGATGAATGTTGATGGGGCTAGCACAGACTGGGCAGGACCAGACTGGCTCTGATGGGTGTTGATGGGGCTAGCACAGACTGGGCAGGACCAGACTGGCTCTGATGGGTGTTGATGGGGCTAGCATGGACTGGGCAGGACCAGACTGGTTCTGATGGGTGTTGATGCGGCTAGAATTGACTGGGCAGGACCAGGCTGACTCTGATGGGTGTTGATGGGGCTAGCATAGACTGGGCAGGCCCAGAATGGCTCTGACGGGTGTTGATGGGGCTAGAACGGACTGGGCAGAACCAGACTGGCTCTGATGGGTGTTAATGGGGCTAGAACGGACTGGGCTGTTGTGTCGCCACACAGAGAACACGCGGAGACAGGTAGGCAAGTGTATATGTTTTATTTGTCTTCTTCTTCCCTGTGCCCACATGCACGTCTGCTCCCTTGCCCTCGCCGTATTCTAATCCCTCCCCACTCCCTGACCGGAAGTGGTGTCCGGTTGCTGTCCCCTCCCCATATTAGGGTGCAGGGTCCTAGTGCCCTCTGCCCCAGGTCATGACATGGGCAAGCCCCGGATGGCTCTGATGGGCGTTGATGGGGCTAGAACGGACATGGGAAGGACCAGGCTGACTCTGATGGGCGTTAGTGGGGCTAGAACGGACTGGGCAACACCACACTTGTCCCAGTGGATGCTTTGAACTAGCTGGGCTGGCTCTAATGGATGTAAACAGGGTTGGAGTAAATTGAACAGGGTCAGATCTGTTGGAAGTGCATAGGCTTTGAACACACACGGTCGGGTTGGCGTGCTTCTGCTACTGTTAATGGTGTTCGATGGACTGGGTTAGGTCAGGCTTCTTCTAATGGAGGATATTGTGGGTGGAATAGGTTGGGCCATATAGTCAGCCTAGAGCTTCATGTCGCACAATGGTCGGTAATCTCTGATATTTACCTTTTTATATGGACTTCATTGCTTGGCTTTACTGGGAGAAAGTGCCACTCGAAGTGTCGCACATTCAATCAATCAGGGGTTTGTTAAAGCGCGACTACTCACCCGTAAGGATCTCAAGGTGCTAGGGGGAGGGGTGGGGGGGTGCAGGTTCCATCCATCAAGGAGGGGGTCTGTCAAAGAGCCAGGTTTTGAGGTTTCTTGCGAAGATGGGGAGCGATGTTGTCTGTCTGAGGTGGCGCGGAAGGGCGTTCCATGCTTTGGCCGCGAGGAAGGAGAAGGAGCGGCCTCCCGATCTGGTCTTTCTGGTGCGGGGGACCACGGCATAGGAGAGCTGGGCTGATCGTAGGGTCCTTTGGGGTGCGTGGAATTTGAGTCGGCTGTTCAGGTATGCCGGTCCGGTGCCGTGGAGGGCCTTGTGTGCGTGGGTGAGCATCTTGAAGGTGATTCTCGCCTCGACAGGGAGCCAGTGGAGTGTGCACAGGTGCTGGTAGATGTGGCAGTGTTTTGGCAGGTTGAGGACCAGTCTTGCGGCGGCGTTCTGGATGTTCTGTAGCTTGCGGGTGAGGTTTTTGTTTATTCCGGCGTAGAGTGCGTTGCCGTAGTCGAGTCTGCTGGTGACCAGGGCGTGAGTGACGGTCTTTCGGTGTTCGAGGGGGATCCATTTGAAGGTCTTACGAAGGAGGCGGAGGGTGTGGAAGCAGGAAGACGAGACAGAGTTGATCTGGCGGTCCATTTTGAGATCGGAGTCCAGGATGATTCCCAGGTTGCGTGCGTGGTCCGTGGGGGTTGGCGGGTTTCCGAGGGCGGGGGCCACCAGGTGTCGCTCCAGGCATCGGGGTTTGGGCCCATGATGAGTACTTCTGTTTTGTTGGTGTTTAGTTGTAGGCAGCTGTTTTTCATCCATTTGGCGACGGCTTCCATGCCTTCTCGAAAGTTGCGTCTGGCGGTGTTGGGCTCGTTGGATAGGGAGAGGATGAGCTGGGTGTCATCTGCGTATGACACAATGTTGAGTCCGTAGGTTCTGACGATGGGGGCGAGTGGAGCCATGTAGACGTTGAAGAGCGTCGGGCTGAGGGAGGAGCCCTGGGGGACTCCGCAGGTGGTAGGTGTGGGGTCCGAGAGGAAAGGGTGTAGTCTGACCCGCTGCGTCCTGCCGGAGAGGAAGGAGCGGATCCAGTCGACGGCCTTGTACTGGATTCCTGCGTCGTAGAGTCTGCGTATTAGGGTGCGGTGGGAGACTGTGTCGAACGCCGCTGATAGGTCGAGGAGGATGAGGGCTACTGTTTCTCCTTTGTCCAGTAGGGTGCGGATGTCGTCTGTTGTGGTGAGGAGGGCGGTTTCCGTACTGTGGTTTTTTCTGAAGCCGGATTGGGAGGAGTCGAGGGTGTTGTGTTCTTCAATGAATGTGGCGAGTTGGCTGTTGATGGCTTTCTCGATGACTTTCGCTGGGAACGGGAGCAGGGAGATGGGTCTGTAGTTTTTGAGGTCGGTGGGGTCCGCTGAGGGTTTCTTTAGGAGGGGGTTGACCTCGGCGTGTTTCCAGTCGTCGGGGAACGAGGCGGTCACCAGGGAGCGGTTGATGGTGTGGCGGAGCATGGGTGCGATGGTGTCGGCGGCTCTGTTGAAGATGTGGTGGGGGCAGGGGTCCGTGGGGGCCCCTGAGTGGATTGACTTCATTGTCTTCAGTGTGTCTTCGGTGGTGAGGGCTGTCCACTCGTCAATCGCTGGTTTTCGGGTGTCGGGGGTGGTTGGTGAGGGTTCAGTGTGTTGGTTGTCTTCGTCGAAGTTGTCGTAGATGCTCTTGATTTTGTGGTGGAAAAAGGTGCTGAGTTTGTCGCAGAGGTCTTGTGAGGGAGGGATGTCGGTAGACTTGCTAGTGGGTTGGGCGAACTCCTTGATGATGCTGAAGAGTTCCTTGCTGTTGTGCGCGTGGGTGGAGATTCTGTCTTCAATCGCTTTTTTCCTCGTTTCTCTGATGAGTTGATGGTGGGCGTTGGTGGCGGCTCTGAAGTTGTCGTGGGCTTCTGTGGATTTGGTGTTCCTCCAGGCCTTTTCGAGGCGGCGGCATGTGCTTCTGGACTCTCGAAGTTCGGTGGTAAACCATCTGGCTTTCTTGGCGCGGGTATTGTTGTTTTTCTTGAGGGGGCTATGGTGTTGGTGCTGTCCGAGATCCATCTATGCAGGGTTCGGGCTGCGGTGTTGGGGTCGTCATTTTCCGCGATGGTTGGGGTGGAGTTGTTGAGTGAGGAGGTGAGCTGGTCGTCGGTGATTTTGGTCCAGTTTCTTCGTGGAAGCAGGTGCTGGTGTCTGTGGATGGTGGGTGTTCTGAAGGTGAAGTGGACGCAACGATGGTCGGTCCATGCGAGTTCGGTGGTGTGGCTGAAGGTGATGGAGTTTCCTGTAGTGAAGAGGGGGTCGAGGGTGTGTCCTGCTGAGTGCGTGGGCTCGGTCATGATCTGGCGCAGTCCAATGTTGTGGAGGTTGTCCAGGAGGGATGTGGTGTTGGGGTCCAGTTGGTTGTCGAGGTGGAAGTAGAGGTCTCCCAGCAGGGTGTAGTTGGTGGATGCGATGGCCTGTGGGGAGAAAATGTCCGTGATGGAGTTGGCGAGGGGTCCGCGGGGTCCAGGGGGTCGGTAGATGAGGGTTCCTCGGAGGGTGGCGGTGGGGCTGGCCAGTATTTTGAAGTGAAGGTGTTCCATCAGTTCTGTGGGCTCGTCAGGGAGTGTGCTCAGGCGGAGGCTGGATTTGTGGACGATGGCGATTCCTCCTCCTGGGCGGGTGGGCCGGTCCTTCCTGGAGATCTTGTATCCTTGGGGGATGGCGATGGCGATGTCCGGTCTCGAGGTGGTGTTGGTCCAGGTTTCGGTGAAGAACGCTACGTCCGGGGTGGTGCTGTCGAGGAGGTCCCAGATTTCTGTGGCGTGTTTGTGGAGGGATCGGACGTTGAGGAGGATGCATTGCAGGGTCTTCGGTTCGGTTGTGTTCTTGTGGGCGGGTTGTGCTGGATCCGTGTTCTTGGCGGTGCTGCAGGTGTGCCGGCAGCGGTGACAACTGAAGGGTCCGTGGGAGTCGGCTGGTGATGCTAGCTTGCAGTTGTTGTTGCGGCCTGGGTTGAGTGCGTGGAGTGCTGCTGGGTCGTAGCGTTGGCGGGGCGGAGGTCCAGAGTTCCTGGCGCTGGTCGCGGTCGGGTCGCGGACGGGCGCAGACGGGCTTGCCAGCGTCGCGCCCGCGCAGTGGCCGCCATTAAGTAGGGGTCGGGGAGGGCTGGACAGCTGGGAGGCAGAAGGGGAGCTGGATTGGGCCGGTCGCGCTGGGGGGAGGGGCCGCGGGGGCAGCAGCGGCGGGGAAAGGTAAAGGGAGGAAATAAGGGATAAAGAAAAGAGGGAAAATAGGCAGAAATAAGGCACAAAAGAGCAGAGATGAGAAAGGTGAAAGATAAAAGAGGGTAGGAAAACTAGTGAAAGGGCAGAGCGAGAGGAAGGGAAAATGAGCAGAAATAAGGCACAAAAGAGCAGAGATGCAGAAAAGTGCAGAAAGGTGAAAGATAAAAAAGGGTAGAAAAACGAGTGAAAGAGCAGAGTTAGAGGAAGGAGACAGAGGTCCACTGGACCACCAGGGATGAGGCGCAGGGAAACCTGCGGGTGGAGGAGGGCCTCGATCACCAACACTCGAGAGTGCAGGGGCAGGGGCAGGCCTCACTTAATGGTGGAGCTGAGAGGGTGGGAGAGCAATTTCACTGACAATGAGTCAGTGGTCTTGCTCGCCTGTCCCCGCAGTGGCCGCCATTAAGTAGGGTTCGGGGAGGGCTGGACAGCTGGGAGGCGGGAGCGGGGAGGGGAGCTGGATTGGGCCGGTCGCGCGGGGGGGAGGGGCCGCGGGGGCAGCAGCGGCGGGAAAAGGTAAAGGGAGGAAATAAGGGATAAAGAAAAGAGGGAAAATAGGCAGAAATAAGGCACAAAAGAGCAGAGATGAGAAAGGTGAAAGATAAAAGAGGGTAGAAAAACGAGTGAAAACTAGTGAGAGGGCAGAGCGAGAGGAAGGGAAAATGAGCAGAAATAAGGCAGAAAAGTGCAGAAAGGTGAAAGATAAAAGAGGGTAGAAAAACGAGTGAAAACAAGTGAAAGGGCAGAGCGAGAGGAAGGGAAAATGAGCAGAAATAAGGCACAAAAGAGCAGAGATGCAGAAAAGTGTAGAAAGGTGAAAGATACAAAAGGGTAGAAAAACGAGTGAAAGAGCAGATTTAGAGGAAGGAGACAGAGGTCCACTGGACCACCAGGGATGAGGCGAAGGGAAACCTGCGGGTGGAGGAGGGCCTCGATCACCAACACTCGAGAGTGCAGGGGCAGGCCTCACTTAATTGTGGAGCTGCGAGGGTGGGAGAGCAATTTCACTGACAATGAGTCAGTGGTCTTGCTCGCCTGTCCCCGCAGTGGTCGCCATTAAGTAGGGGTCGGGGAGGGCTGGACAGCTGGGAGGCGGGAGCGGGGAGGGGAGCTGGATTGGCCAGTCGCGCTGGGGGGGAGGGGCCGCGGGGGCAGCAGCGGCGGGGAAAGGTAAAGGGAGGAAATAAGGGATAAAGAAAAAAGGGAAAATAGGCAAAATAAGGCACAAAAGAGCAGAGATGCAGAAAGGTGAAAGATAAAAGAGGGTAGAAAAACGAGTGAAAACTAGTGAAAGGGCAGAGCGAGAGGAAGGGAAAATGAGCAGAAATAAGGCACAAAAGAGCAGAGATGCAGAAAAGTGCAGAAAGGTGAAAGATAAAATAGGGTAGAAAAACGAGTGAAAGAGCAGAGTTAGAGGAAGGAGACAGAGGTCCACTGGACCACCAGGGATGAGGCGCAGGGAAACCTGCGGGTGGAGGAGGGCCTCGATCACCAACACTCGAGAGTGCAGGGGCAGGGGCAGGCCTCACTTAATGGTGGAGCTGCGAGGGTGGGAGAGCAATTTCACTGACAATGAGTCAGTGGTCTTGCTCGCCTGTCCCCGCAGTGGCCGCCATTAAGTAGGGGTCGGGGAGGGCTGGACAGCTGGGAGGCGGGAGCGGGAGGGGAGCTGGATTGGGCCGGTCGCGCGGGGGGGAGGGGCCGCGGGGGCAGCAGCGGCGGGAAAAGGTAAAGGGAGGAAATAAGGGATAAAGAAAAGAGGGAAAATAGGCAGAAATAAGGCACAAAAGAGCAGAGATGAGAAAGGTGAAAGATAAAAGAGGGTAGAAAAACGAGTGAAAACTAGTGAGAGGGCAGAGCGAGAGGAAAGGAAAATGAGCAGAAATAAGGCACAAAAGAGCAGAGATGCAGAAAAGTGCAGAAAGGTGAAAGATAAAAAAGGGTAGAAGAACGAGTGAAAGAGCAGAGTTAGAGGAAGGAGACAGAGGTCCACTGGACCACCAGGGATGAGGCGCAGGGAAACCTGCGGGTGGAGGAGGGCCTCGATCACCAACACTCGAGAGTGCAGGGGCAGGGGCAGGCCTCACTTAATGGTGGAGCTGCGAGGGTGGGAGAGCAATTTCACTAACAATGAGTCAGTGGTCTTGCTCGCCTGTCCCCGCAGTGGCCGCCATTAAGTAGGGGTCGGGGAGGGCTGGACAGCTGGGAGGCGGGAGCGGGGAGGGGAGCTTGATTGGGCCGGTCGCGCTGGGGGGGAGGGGCCGCGGGGCAGCAGCGGCAGGTAAAGGGAGGAAATAAGGGATAAAGAAAAAAGGGAAAATAGGCAGAAATAAGGCACAAAAGAGCAGAGATGCAGAAAGGTGAAAGATAAAAGAGGGTAGAAAAACGAGTGAAAACTAGTGAAAGGGCAGAGCGAGAGGAAGGGAAAATGAGCAGAAATAAGGCACAAAAGAGCAGAGATGCAGAAAAGTGCAGAAAGGTGAAAGATAAAAGAGGGTAGAAAAACGAGTGAAAACAAGTGAAAGGGCAGAGCGAGAGGAAGGGAAAATGAGCAGAAATAAGGCACAAAAGAGCAGAGATGCAGAAAAGTGCAGAAAGGTGAAAGATAAAAAAGGGTAGAAAAACGAGTGAAAGAGCAGAGTTAGAGGAAGGAGACAGAGGTCCACTGGACCACCAGGGATGAGGCGCAGGAAAACCTGCGGGTGGAGGAGGGCCTCCATCACCAACACTCGAGAGTGCAGGGGCAGGGCAGGCCTCACTTAATGGTGGAGCTGCGAGGGTGGGAGAGCAATTTCACTGACAATGAGTCAGTGGTCTTGCTCGCCTGTCCCCGCAGTGGCCGCCATTAAGTAGGGGTCGGGAGGGCTGGACAGCTGGGAGGCGGGAGCGGGGAGGGGAGCTGGATTGGGCCGGTCGCGCGGGGGGAGGGGCCGCGGGGGCAGCAGCGGCGGGGAAAGGTAAAGGGAGGAAATAAGGGATAAAGAAAAGAGGGAAAATAGGCAGAAATAAGGCACAAAAGAGCAGAGATGAGAAAGGTGAAAGATAAAAGAGGGTAGAAAAACGAGTGAAAACTAGTGAGAGGGCAGAGCGCGAGGAAGGGAAAATGAGCAGAAATAAGGCACAAAAGAGCAGAGATGCAGAAAAGTGCAGAAAGGTGAAAGATAAAAAGGGTAGAAAAGCGAGTGAAAGAGCAGAGTTAGAGGAAGGAGACAGAGGTCCACTGGACCACCAGGGATGAGGCGCAGGAAAACCTGCGGGTGGAGGAGGGCCTCGATCACCAACACTCGAGAGTGCAGGGGCAGGGGCAGGCCTCACTTAATGGTGGAGCTGCGAGGGTGGGAGAGCAATTTCACTGACAATGAGTCAGTGGTCTTGCTCGCCTGTCCCCGCAGTGGCCGCCATTAAGTAGGGGTCGGGGAGGGCTGGACAGCTGGGAGGCGGGAGCGGGGAGGGGAGCTGGATTGGGCCGGTCGCGCGGGGGGGAGGGGCCGCGGGGGCAGCAGCGGCGGGGAAAGGTAAAGGGAGGAAATAAGGGATAAAGAAAAGAGGGAAAATAGGCAGAAATAAGGCACAAAAGAGCAGAGATGAGAAAGGTGAAAGATAAAAGAGGGTAGAAAAACGAGTGAAAACTAGTGAGAGGGCAGAGCGAGAGGAAGGGAAAATGAGCAGAATAAGGCACAAAAGAGCAGAGATGCAGAAAAGTGCAGAAAGGTGAAAGATAAAAAAGGGTAGAAAAAGCGAGTGAAAGAGCAGAGTTAGAGGAAGGAGACAGAGGTCCACTGGACCACCAGGGATGAGGCGCAGGGAAACCTGCGGGTGGAGGAGGGCCTCGATCACCAACACTCGAGAGTGCAGGGGCAGGGGCAGGCCTCACTTAATGGTGGAGCTGCGAGGGTGGGAGAGCAATTTCACTGACAATGAGTCAGTGGTCTTGCACATTCGGCGTAGAAGGTAACTCATAAGTACCCTGAAAGCATGGAAATGTCACACATGAGCACAATAAACTTGTCAGCTATGCCCCTCCATGCGCTGCTCTGCCCAGCTTCACAACATGGAAACCTGCACGCCATCACATCTGACGTCACGTCCCATGAGGAAACCCCCTAATGGAGGGAAGGGGGCCGTCTGACGTCACGTCCCATGAGGGAACCCTCCAATGGAGGGACTCTGGCCGTCTGACGTCACGTCCCACAAGGGAACCGTCCAATGGAGGGGACGCTGGCCGTCTGACGTCACGTCCCATGGCGGCGGGAATAAAAAATTAGCTAGCATTCGATCCAAGAATTTTCAATTCTATTAAGGACACGGAGGCGAGGATTATGCTTTCTCTTTCATTTATTGCCACTCACAGCAGCCAATGAGAAACTTATTTTATGTAAATAAACTTCATTTCCCATGATGCACATGTAACACATCACATCCTGTAAGCCCCGATAAGAGCCACCATCACCGGAAATCCTCCTCTTTCTTTGTGCGAACAATAAAGTTCAATAACATAACAATAGTCCAAACATCCTCCAACGTGGAAGAGCAAATCCAACTGGAAATATTGGCTTCTCAACCAGAATGAGTCTCACTCCATCTTCTTCTCCGAACCTGGAAAAAATGAGAGATAGAAAACCCCGTAACTTCTGCTTAAACAGAATATAAATACAACGGGTGGGTAACAATTACAATACTGTAATGTAATCGGGTGGGATAATCCTCGCCTCCGTGTCCTTAATAGAATTGAAAATTCTTGGCGCGAATGCTAGCTAATGTTTTATTCTATTACAGGACCGGAGGCTTCGGATTATGCTAGTTTAACGCTTATCTAGAACCACAGAAGTAACATCGCCCACCGGCTTATAATAAAACTGTTTAAAGGTTGACTCAGATGACCAATCCGCAGAATGCATAATGTCTCGAATAGTAGAACACAACATAAATGTCTTAGAGGCCATGGCGCCCCGAACCGAGTGTGCCCCAAATACCTGGGTATTAATACCTGCCTCTTGCATAACAGATTTTAGCCATCGGGCTATAGTAGCCGCAGTAACAGGTTTGTAAGGTTTTTGCAAAGCAATTAATAATTGTACCACACCATCAGGCCGAATAGACCTGGTACATTCTTCGTAAGTCTTGAGACATTGAACTACACAGAGTTTCGTGTTACCAGGAAAAGCATGATATTCCACATTTCGTGACATAGTTTTAGTCCTGGAAGTAATGTTAAAAGAAACTCCTTCAGGAGTGAATACTCTACCTGTAATGTCTAGAGCTTTAACATCGGAGGACCGTCTACAAGCGGAAAGACATAGCAACATGGCTAATTTGGATGAAAGTTGTTTCCTTGTTAACAAATTATTTTGTGGCCATTTATTGAATAAGGAAAGAACTAGAGAAACGTCCCACAAGGAAGAATACTTTGGCTTGGGTGGATACGCTACCCTAATACCTTTCAACAGTTTACATATTAGTGGATGCATCCCTACTGGTTTACCCTCAATCTGAGAGTGACCCGCCGAAATGGCGGAGCGGAAATTGTTGACGGAACGATATGCCAAACCCTCAGAAGCCTTTTTTGACAAGAAATTTACAACATAGGGTAACTCTGCCCCCACGGGATCCACTTGCTGTTCCACGCACCAACGAACCCATCCTTTCCAGGCTGAAGAATATCTTTTCTTGGTTGAGGGGGCCCAAGCCTGGTTGATAAAAGCTGAAGCTTGTTCCGAAAATCCAGGCATTTGCCAACGTTGCCGGAAAGTCTCCAGGCCATCAGGGACAACTGCCCCTATAGTACCATCGTATGCATCTCTCCATGAGGGCCCTGGAGCATCGTTGAGGACCACGGGATCATCCTGGGAGAGTCGCAGCTCGCCTCCAATAATATTGGGAACCAAGGCTGCGACTTCCACAGGGGAGTCACTAGGATCACTTCTGCCTTCTGGCGCATTATCTGCGTGAACACCCGAGGAATTAGTATAAAGGGGGGAAAAGCATAATTCAGGCTCAGGGACCAATCCTGAGAAAAAGCATCCGTCGCCAGGGCTAATGGATCCGGCCTCCAGCTGAAGAATTTAGTCATTTGACGATTCAATCTGGATGCAAACAGGTCGATCTCGCAATTCCCCCAGATCGCCTGTAACCGTTGTACTATCCGGGACTGGAGTTGCCAATCGCTGTAGTCCTTGAGATGTCTGGAGTTCCAGTCCGCCACTACGTTTGACTGGCCCAGAATGTACTCGGCTATGACCGAGATCTGGTGACTCAGGCAGTAATGCCAAAAGTCCTTCGCTATCTCTACTAGCATGGAGGACCTCGTGCCTCCCAGCTTGTTGATGTACCGAACCGCCGAAATGTTGTCCATCCGCAAGAGGATGCAACACGAGACTCGCTTGGGTGATAGTGTCCGGATCGCGAACGACCCTGCAAGAAGTTCTAGACAGTTGATGTGGAGGTCTAGTTCGCGCAGGGCCCTACGCCCTCCTGTAGAAATATTTCCGCAGCGAGCCCCCCAACCCCAACGGCTGGCGTCGGACTCTATGACGACCTCCGGCAGGGAGCCGAAAATAGTTCTGCCGTTCCACGCTTCCACGTGGGCAAGCCACCACTGGATCTCCTCCCGTACCTCTGGGGAAAGAGGTACTAGATCCGTGTACGAGAGGCCCTTTTGTAGATGTTGAATCTTTAACCGTTGAAGGGCTCGATAATGGAGAGGACCCGGAAAAATTGCCTGTATGGAGGATGCCAACAGACCCACTATTCTGGCAATCACTCTCAGTGAGACCATCTGTTGTGATAACAGGGAGCGTAATTCCTTTTTGATATCCCGAAGTTTGGAGCGGGGAAGACGCAACTGAGCTGTTTGAGAATTTATGACAAAGCCTAGAAAGTCTATCGTCTGGGAGGGACAGAGCACCGAGTTGGATTCGTTGATCACGAACCCCAGGTTCTGTAATGTAGCAATGGTCATGCTGGACCGCCAAGGCTGGAGACTGCGCCATGATGAGTATGTCGTCCAGATACACTATCATGCGAACCCCCTGTTCTCTGAGGTATGCTATCACTGGCTTCAGCACTTTGGTGAAGCACCATGGTGCTGAGGAGAGTCCGAAAGGAAGGACCAAATATTCGAACCATCGGTTCCGCCATTGAAATTGCAGGAACCGGCGATGGGGAGGAAAGATGGGAATGGACAGATAGGCGTCCTTCAGATCCAGCCGGACCATCCAGTCCCCCTGTTTCAGGAGATCCGCCAACAGATGGATGCCCTCCATCTTGAAATGTTTGTAAGTCAATAGTGATTGAAATCCTTTAAATTGAGTACCAACCTGTAACTTCCTCCTTTCTTCTGTACCAAGAAAATATTGCTGCAGAAGCCGCGAGGGCCCTCGTCGCAATACGCTATCGCGCGTTTCCGCAGCAATTCTTCGATTTCGGAATCTATAAAATCGCACTCGAGTTGGGAAAAAGATAGCTGTCTGGGCAGTTTTACCTGATAAGGGGTCTGAAAGAAATCTAGATGAAAACCCTGAATTGTCTGCAATATCCAAGCATCCTGCGAGAGTTGAACCCAATTGTGATAGAAAAATTGAGTACGACCCCTAAGGGCAATAGGGATATGTCCGGAGCCCTTACCTGTAGAGTCTGAGGCTTGGAAATCTCCACGATAATTCCCTCTGTGGAAGCGTCTCCGATTGAAGCGCTGTCTGGTGGGGTAGAAGGTACCCCCACGGGTGGAGTCCCAGTCGCCACGTCCTCGTCCGAAATCACCTCTTTGCGGACCTTGGGAGAACTGACGGCCAAACGAGCGCCCCCCGACCTCGTCCGGCCCTGTTAAAAAGTCCAGCCTTGAACACTCTTTTGATGCCAGACTGTGCCTTATCGAGGGTTGTGAACGTGCCCACATATTTAGCCACATCTTTAACGAAACGTTCTCCGAAGAGATTGCCCCCTGCTAAGGGACCTGGTTCTGCCGCAGCCAGTTCCGTGAGATTGGAGTCCATGCTCATAAGGAGCGATTTGCGTCGTTCTGTTGAAATGGCGCAGTTCGCATTCCCTAACAGGCAAATAGCTCTTTGGGTCCACCCTGCCAGGATATGGGGGTCTACTGCAGTGTTGGCTTCCTGCGCCTCCAAGGCCATCTCTAAGATTTTTGCGAGGGGTCCTGCGACATCCAGAAGTTTGTCTTGACAGCCTCGCCATGCGTGATCAATACCCTTTTTAGGGTCCTTCGCAAATTTTTTCAGGAAAGTTAGCAAGCTGGAATCTATGTCCGGGGTGTCCGCCACTCTGTCAGTGAGATCTGGTCTCGGGCACTCTGAGCGGAGCCTATTCCGTACCTCCTTATCAAAACTCCTGCGAAGGTTATCATGCAGGTAGGCCGCAACAGCAAGTGCAGGAGCCCAGTCAGATGACCTGGGATGGACTATATCCGTGGGGTTGAAGGTAAAAGGAGTGGAAATGGTCTGAGAGAGGTCCTGGTTTATATTTTTGGACTTCTTGGACCTTTTCTTGGGAGGAGCCTCGTCTGAGGTGCCCGTGGCATCGGTGTCTGTCTCCGTGTCCGGACGCTTGGACTTACCGGACTCAGGAGTAGGTAGCGCAGAGAGAGCGGTAGAATGAGGCCAAGATTTGGCTCTGGGTTCCGTAGCCGAGACACCCTTTGTTGGATCTGCAGGCGAAGTGAAGCCATGACGCTTAGCACATTTTTCCAATTGTTTCGTAATTGGTTTCAATGCAGTGGCCAATGCCTGCTGCACAGTCCCAGGGACTGCCTTCTCGAGGGCCTTGTTTACCGAGTCCTGGACCGAGGCGTCCAGGGCCTCCACAATGTTATCCTCTAAGGAAGGAGTAGCCACTTCCTCCTCATACAGGTTATCATCCTCTTCGTAAGTGACCCAATCTTCCATCGTGGGGCAGAATTTATAACTATATCTGCGCATAAAAAGAGGTCAAGAGGAGTAATGGGGGAGCCAACCCACAGCACAGAAGTAATATCAGGTACCTACCTCCTCAGCAACAGCTGTATAAAGTTTTTACAGCCCACAGGACGTAAGAGAGCCAAAAAGAGCAATAATATAAAGAGTTGTGCACACTCCAGGCCCAAAACACACTATTACAGCCAGCCAGGTGTAGTAGAAGTTGCTCAGGGAAGAAACGAAAGAAGAATGAAAGTTCTAGTCTAATTAGGACAGTAGCGAGGTGCGCAGCCCAAATCCTACTAGAAAGTAGCCCAATTGGGCTGCGCACGTCAAAACTAGTCACTAAGGGGTTAATTGGAGGCTCTGAGCGATGCGGCTGATGAGGGGAGCCTCGCGCTCACAATTCTGCATGTAATCGCTGCCGAAGGCAGCGCGGTACTGGAGAACACAGCGGGAGCCGATCCGGCCGTCCGCAAGTAAGTGAACCTTGTTTTCCCGCCGTAGCAGGTTTAAAATGCCCCAAGAGTCTCTTTGAAGCCGCCGAAGGCAGCGCAGCACTCCGGCTCCCGCGGGAGACCGAGTCGAAGCCCCACTGGGCGTATAGCCTTTGCGCGATGTTCGCGCTACAAATATAATAACGCTGCAGATAACAGGCCAAGCGCGCATAAGCTAAACATAGCGGCGCGATTTTAAACAAAGTAATGCCATGCAAAGAACATATACGTTTATGAGACACAAATATGCACTTAACTTTCTGCGTGAGCAGCAAAGAAAGGGGAGGATTTCCGGTGATGGTGGCTCTTATCGGGGCTTACAGGATGTGATGTGTTACATGTGCATCATGGGAAATGAAGTTTATTTACATAAAACAAGTTTTTCATTGGCTGCTGTGAGTGGCAATAAATGAAAGAGAAAGCATAATACGAAGCCTCCGGTCCTGTAATAGAATCCTACAAGCTTCTGGGAAGCAGGCTGACAGGGCCCAGACCCATCAGGAGCGCATCAAGGGCCCCTGGGTGAATGACAGGCAGTCATCAGAGAGCTGCTTCACAGCAGGAGGGAGCTCAGCCCCGCCGACCATCCGACCCACTTGCAAACTGCTGAGACAGCTCAGTGGGCTGAGCACCCACTGCTGCAGTCCGTGCATGCCCAGCCGATGGTAGGTCCACCGCCCGTCTGAGACAGCGCTCCCACTGCTGCGGTCCGTGCATGCCCAGCCGATGGTAGGTCCACTGCCCGTCTGAGATAGCTCAGTGAGCCGAGCACCCACTGCTGCGGACCATGCATGCCCAGCCGATGGTAGGTCCACTGCCCGTCTGAGATAGCTCAGTGAGCCGAGCACCCACTGCTGCGGTCCGTGCATGCCCAGCCGATGGTAGGTCCACTGCCCGTCTGAGATAGCTCAGTGAGCCGAGCACCCACTGTTGCGGACCATGCATGCCCAGCCGATGGTAGGTCCACCGCCCATCTGAGACAGCTCAGTGGGCTGAGCAGTGCACCCACTGCTGCGGACCATGCATGCCCAGCCGATGGTAGGTCCACCGCCCGTCTGAGATAGTTCAGTGAGCCGGGCACCCACTGCTGTGGACCATGCATGCCCAGCCGATGGTAGGTCCACTGCCCGTCTGAGATAGCTCAGTGAGCCGAGCACCCACTGCTGCGGACCATGCATGCCCAGCCGATGGTAGGTCCACCGCCGGTCTGAGACAGCTCAGTGGGCTGAGCAGTGTACCCACTGCTGCGGACCATGCATGCCCAGCCGATGGTAGGTCCACTGCCCGTCTGAGACAGCGCACCCACTGCTGCGGTCCGTCCATGCCCAGCCGATGGTAGGTCCACCGCCCGTCTGAGACGGCGCACCCACTGCTGCGGTCCGTGCATGCCCAGCCGATGGTAGGTCCACTGCCCGTCTGAGATAGCTCAGTGAGCCGAGCACCCACTGCTGCGGAATATGCATGCCCAGCCGATGGTAGGTCCACCGCCCGTCTGAGACAGCTCAGTGGGCTAAGCAGTGCACCCACTGCTGCGGACCATGCATGCCCAGCCGATGGTAGGTCCACTGCCCGTCTGAGACAGCTCAGTGGGCTGAGCACCCACTGCTGCGGTCCATGCTTGCCCAGCCGATGGTGGGTCCACAACCCGTCTGTATATAGGTCAGTGGGCTGAGCACCCACTGCTGCGGTCCATGCATGCCCAGCCAATGGTAGGTCCACAGCCCGTCTGAGATAGCTCAGTGAGCTGAGCACCCACTGCTGCGGTCCATGCATGCCCAGCCGATGGAAGGTCCACTGCCCGTCTGAGACAGCGCACCCACTGCTGCGGTCCGTGCATGCCCAGCCGATGGTAGGTCCACTGCCCGTCTGAGATAGCTCAGTGAGCTGAGCACCCACTGCTGCGGTCCATGCATGCCCAGCCAATGGTGGGTCCACAGCCCGTCTGAGATAGCTCAGTGAGCTGAGCACCCACTGCTGCGGTCCATGCATGCCCAGCCGATGGAAGGTCCACTGCCCGTCTGACGGTGGGAGAGCTGCCCAACTGCTAGGGAGAGGCGAGCCAGAGGAGTCTGGCCAGAGCTTGGGTCTGCAGAAACATGTGGCATATGAATTCTGCAACAAACCTCCTGTAAAAATATGGCAAAGTCTAATTACAAAAACTTTATTCTATTTATTTAGCACGTGGGAGCGTTTCACTCATTGCACTGACGGGTTCTAAACATCAGTTACCAATCAACTGCCCTGACCCGATAACGATGCTAACGTTTTTACACCATTTGTACTGGTGATAACAGAGGCGCATTCCCAGTTGCAGGATCCGCATTTCTGGATGCCACAATACCACTTTTCTGTACATGGAAACCCTGAGCACGATAAGCAGAAAACGTACTGACTGTGCATTTAACAGCTTTGACAATCTGCAGCCGAGGCCTGGGGAGCCTGAGGGGGGGCAGTAATATTTCACTTTACCCCGTGCACACAGCTCCTTGTACCGCCCCTCCCACCTGTGGTCCAGTTCAGAGGTGAGGGGCAGGGTGTCCCAAGCATGAGCGACAAGCAGGTCAGACCCCAGGTCTGTTTCTGCAGCATGGGGTTCACTTCTCATACCTGCTCTTCTCAGATACATGTGCGTGATAAACTGTGGTATACTTTGTAAAGACAAGCTAAGCAGAACAGGAGGTCAGAAACGACACCATCCGAGACTGTTTTGGCATGATGTTCAACCATTAAAAAAAATAAAACAACTCCATTTACTGGCAGATGGAGCACACTGGACGAAGGGTGCAAGGTCAGGTAGGAAATGCAAGCACAGCATAAAAAACAAGCCCTGGCAAAGGCAGCAGGTCTGGCTTATTATGAAAGTGCCTGGATACTTCCAACCGTGCAGAGACTTACCTGTCCTTACATACACTCACTCTCGTAATCCATGCACACAGTCACTCATCCTTGCACTCATGTCTCTGTCCGTCCAGGCACTCAGTCACTCATCCTTGTGCTCATGTCTGTTTGTCCAAGCACTCAGTCACTTATCCTGGCACTCATTTCTCTGTCCGTCCAGGCACTCAGTCACTTATCCTGGCACTCATGTCTCTGTTCGTCCATGCACTCAGTCACTCATCCTTGAGTACGTAGCACTATTATATTCGTGGGCTAACGCATAAGACTCTTGTGCTGCAACAACAATAGCCGATACCAACTGTGTTCCTGATCTGGCTATCGCGGAACTGAGCAATCCCATTACAAATTTAAATATGCCCCCAAAATAAAGCCCCTGTTTTATTTCAGCAAAAGAAGTAGACCAGCATTAGTATTACTTCATCTGTCACTGACCCAACTTCTTCGTTTAACAGGTTGGCACTTCGTACACACTAGATAAAAACTGAGGTTATATATGACCAGACAACAAGCTGCATTTGATTTACGTCCAACGAAACGGGAAACCCCTGCTACATCACATGAGGGACGCTCACAGTGTGCAAGCGGGAGGGGCTTGGGGGGCGGAACAGGCGCCCTCGGTAAACAGCATATGTGACGAGCTAAGGTCAAGGGGGCAGATTTACGAGCCCCCAGCGCCACCAGTACGTCACTTTTCGTGACGTACTGGTGGCGCAGGGGGCTGCCCCATATTTACAAGGAGAGGAAAAGCCACCCTGCGTGACTTTTCCTCTCCTTGTAAATACGGCCCCTTCACACGCAGCACTTTGCGGTGAAGGGGCGTTCCATGGGTGTTGCTGTGGGTGTTGCTGTGGGTGTTCCCACGCAACACTCATGAAACAAGACACATCTCCAGAATTACGAGAAATCGTAACTCTGGAGATGCGTCTGAAAGCTACGCCACCCTAGAGGTGGCGTAGGGAGGCGCACCGAGGAGAAATGTTTTCATTTCTCCTCGTTTTTTCCTCTTTCAATGCGTGCTGCATTCTGCAGCACACATTGAAAGAGGAAAATGCCTGAAGTGATTGTTTTTGTGCAAGAAGGTGCCCCTTCCTGCACAAAAACAATCTCCCCACGACGCAGGCACCCTTGCACCATGGTGCAAGGGTGCCTGCGCCGGTTCATGGCTGCAGTTTGTGCGCCAGCGCAGGGGGAAGCACAGAGATGCGACATATTCTTGTAAATATGTCGCATCCCTGTGCTTTCCAAACTAACGCAGCGCGGCGCAGCAAAATGACTTGCTGTACCCCGCTGCGTTAGTTCAACGTAAATCTGCCCCAAGATTTACAGGACTGTTTACAGAAACGGTGCTAGGAGCAAGCGGTGGTGTGAAGTGCTCAAAATCGATCAAAAAAGTATTCCCAAAAACAGTTTCTTTACTGGGAGCTGTGAATGGATAGTAGTAATTGGTCCCTGCTCTCAGGAAGGGCTAAACACAGGAAGAGGTGTGATGCAAGCAAGCTGTGGACAAATCTGGAGAAAGAATAGGAGAGCGACGATGGAACCAGCAAATGGGAAGCCTATGGGCGGGCTGAAGCCCACAAAGTATATACAAGATGTCTCTTCGAGACACCGCATGCGCTGTCTAGAGCCAAGAACTAAAAAGGACATTCCACAAACATAGAAGTAGGGACAGAGGGGCACAGAATGACGTACATTGACCAAGGGGCACTGAATGACGTACATTGACAGAGGGGCACAGAATGACGTACGTTGACAGAGGGGCACAGAATGACGCACATTGAGGGGGGTACAGATTGATGTACATTGACAGAGGGGCACAGAATGATGTACATTGACCAAGGGGCACAGAATGACGTACATTGACAGAGGGGCACAGAATGACGTACATTGACAGAGGGGCACAGAATGATGTACATTGACCAAGGGGCACAGAATGACGTACATTGACAGAGGGGCACAGAATGACGTACGTTGACAGAGGGGCACAGAATGACGTACATTGACAGAGGGGCACAGAAGGACGTACATTGACAGAGGGGCACAGAAGGACGTACATTGACAGAGGGGCACAGAAGGATGTACATTGACAGAGGGGCACAGAATGACGTACATTGACTCAGGGGCACAGAATGACGTACATTGACAGAGGGGCACAGAATGATGTACATTGACCAAGGGGCACAGAATGACGTACATTGACAGAGGGGCACAGAATGATGTACATTGACCAAGGGGCACAGAATGACGTACATTGACAGAGGGGCACAGAATGACGTACGTTGACAGAGGGGCACAGAATGACGTACATTGACAGAGGGGCACAGAAGGACGTACATTGACAGAGGGGCACAGAAGGACGTACATTGACAGAGGGGCACAGAAGGATGTACATTGACAGAGGGGCACAGAATGACGTACATTGACTCAGGGGCACAGAATGACGTACATTGACAGAGGGCACAGAAGGACGTACTTGACAGAGGGGCACAGAAGGACGTACATTGACAGAGGGGCACAGAATGACGTACATTGACAGAGAGGCACAGAAGGACGTTCATTGACAGAGGGGCACAGAATTATGTACATTGACAGAGGGGCACAGAATGACGTACATTGACAGAGGGGCACAGAAGGACGTACATTGACAGAGGGGCACAGAATGATGTTCATTGACAGAGGGGCACAGAATTATGTACATTGACAGAGGGGCACAGAATGATGTACATTGACAGAGGGGCACAGAAGGACATACATTGACAGAGGGGCACAGAAGGACGTACATTGACAGAGGGGCACAGAATGACGTACATTGACTCAGGGGCACAGAATGACGTACATTGACAGAGGGGCACAGAAGGACGTACTTGACAGAGGGGCACAGAAGGACGTACATTGACAGAGGGGCACAGAATGACGTACATTGACAGAGAGGCACAGAAGGACGTACATTGACAGAGGGGCACAGAATGACGTACATTGACAGAGAGGCACAGAAGGACGTACTTGACAGAGGGGCACAGAAGGACGTACATTGACAGAGGGGCACAGAAGGACGTACATTGACAGAGGGGCACAGAATGACGTACATTGACTCAGGGGCACAGAATGACGTACATTGACAGAGGGGCACAGAAGGACGTTCTTGAAAGAGGGGCACAGAAGGACGTACATTGACAGAGGGGCACAGAAGGACGTACTTGACAGAAGGGCACAGAAGGACGTACATTGACAGAGGGGCACAGAAGGACGTACATTGACAGAGGGGCACAGAAGGACGCACTTGACAGAGGGGCACAGAAGGATGTACATTGACAGAGGGGCACAGAATGACGTACATTGACTCAGGGGCACAGAAGGACGTACATTGACAGAGGGGCACATAAGGACATACATTGACAGAGGGGCACAGAAGGACGTACATTGACAGAGAGGCACAGAAGGACATACTTGACAGAAGGGCACAGAATGACGTACATTGACAGAGGGGCACAGAAGGACGTACTTGACAGAGGGGCACAGAATGATGTACATTGACTCAGGGGCACAGAAGGACGTACATTGACAGAGGGGCACAGAAAGACGTACATTGACAGAGAGGCACAGAAGGACATACTTGACTGAGGGGCAAAGAAGGACGTACTTGACAGAGGGGCACAGAAGGACGTACTTGACAGAGGGGCACAGAAGGACGTACTTGACAGAGGGGCACAGAATGACGTACATTGACAGAGGGGCACAGAATGACATTCATTGACAGAGGGGCACAGAAGGACGTACATTGACAGAGGGGCACAGAATGACGTACATTGACAGAGGGGCACAGAATGACGTACATTGACAGAGGGGCACAGAAGGACGTACTTGACAGAGGGGCACAGAATGACGTACATTGACTCAGGGGCCCAGAATGACGTACATTGACAGAGAGGCACAGAATGACGTACATTGACAGAGGGGCACAAAATGACGTACATTGACTCAGGGGCACAGAATGACGTACATTGACAGAGGGGCACAGAATGACGTGCATTGACAGAGAGGCACAGAATGACGCACATTGAGGGGGGTACAGATTGACGTACATTGACAGAGGGGCACAGAAGGACGTACTTGACAGAGGGGCACAGAAGGACGTACATTGACAGAGGGGCACAGAATGACGTACATTGACAGAGGGGCACAGAAGGACGTACTTGACAGAGGGGCACAGAAGGACGTACATTGACAGAGGGGCACAGAATGACGTACATTGACAGAGGGGCACAGAAGGACGTACATTGACAGAGGGGAACAGAATGACGTACATTGACTCAGGGGCACAGAATGACGTACATTGACAGAGGGGCACAGAAGGACGTACATTGACAGAGAGGCACAGAACATACATTGACAGAGGGGCACAGAAGGACATACTTGACAGAGAGGCACAGAAGGACGTACTTGACAGAGGGGCACAGAAGGACATACTTGACAGAGAGGCACAGAAGGACGAACTTGACAGAGAGGCACAGAAGGACGTACATTGACAGAGGGGCACAGAAGGACGTACTTGACAGAGGGGCACAGAAGGACGTACATTGACAGAGGGGCACAGAAGGACGTACTTGACAGAGGGGCACAGAAGGACGTACTTGACAGCACTCACCAATATAGAACAAACAGACAATAATGCTTACAGGGGAAAATCACTATGAATATTGGATGAATTGAACTTCGAACATGAAAGAGGCTGCAGCGGAACAGACAAGTGATAGGAGCTGATATTATTCACAAACAGCAAAAAAAGGGACCTCAAGTGTGAGGAGCAGAGTGTTGGGAGACCCGAAGATGGTGGAAAAGGGAATGGGACATCAAAGGAGGGAAGGGAGTTCAGTGACAGGGGGGTTTCTGGTTGTAACATTGTAGCAAAATTTGAATGAAAAAGTTTTAAAACCTTAATACAACTTTTACACACATTATCATCTGTGTGAACGAAATTGTTTTCTGCTAGTCTCTGATAACTGTTTGTGCACTGTAACACATGGAAATGTGCCTTTGACTCTTTCAGTCTCACTGCAGACTACGGTATGGACTGAATGTAGTGCAATTTGCCAGAGCGAAATTTAATAGACAGTTGTATAGTTATAGGTTATACGGCGCCTTAGGAACAATCGCACATATATCAGTTCAGGATAGTATTGAGTTACGGTGCTGTAAGGTGAGGAGAACCACCAACCTCCCCCAAAAGTTGTGGCCAAAGCCAACATAGAAATTCACACAATCCTCAGCACACGTCTGTAGAGTGACATTAAACATCAATGCGCGTATACACAAATCATAAACACAGTTTCAGACATCTTCTCTTTCTTTTCTTCTTTTCTTTCTTATCAGCCAACACGTGTTTCGTCGCACAAACTGGGAAATCGTCCCGCGACTTTCTCAAGGCTGAGTAAACAAAAAATAAACAATGGCCATTGTGACACCATACATACAACTGGTGTGCACAAGCTCAATTCAGATATAAACGTGACACAATGTGCAAGTGCAAAAGCATGCACATGGCGGACCTATAGTCAATGATGGTGACTTCGTGAGCATCACTAAGTGAAGATAAAACAAACTATCGTGCACGCATATTTCATATTAAAAAAACACTAAATCAAGGTGATGGAGAAAAACCTATTGATTAAATAGCTCCCAAAGCCCCAAACCGTATAAGGGCATCTAGATCAAGCCACAAATACACAAGACCGAAACCATAAAGAAACACCTGGGCCGTGTATGTCAAACCCTTCTCTCATTGCCGTCAGTACTTAAGCAAAGCCCTCGAAGACCAAAAGGGGGTGTCTACTATCCCACCCATCTGGCCAAATACATGCATCACCATTGTGATATTACTTCTAAAGGGTACCTTCAATGTCATTGGTAGCAACCTATGCGGACGTAAACAAAAAAGTACAGTTAAGAGCCTGTCAAAATTGATCCTCTTGATCAAATATATTCCCAAAATAGCCTTATGTATCAAATCACCACCTACTTTCCATGTGGTGATAATTCCATCCCACACGCTTAAGACTGCGTGTGAGTCTAGTATCCTTGCTTCAAAGTGGGTAAATCCGTAATTTTCAGTAAAAGCACCCCTGTAATGAGAAGGGAAAAGCTCCGATGTGACCGGCTTCCCTGACGATAAGTTTTCCCTTTGATACACTTTCCAAAATTATTAGTAACTATATGGCGCTCGAGCGAGACCCACAAGTCATAGATCCCTTAATTTAAAACAAATTCCCACACTGTTTCAAATCAGGTCGCAAGCCCAGAAACTTGCCGCTACGCGCCGTAGTGCAGCCGCAACTAGATCAGTCTGTCCGGTCCTCGAGTACGAGAGCCGGCAATGGGAGTTTCCCCGCTCTTATAGACCTGGAGCCATGTTAATAGAAAGAGGACTAACTCTGCCTGAGCATGGCAGCCATCTTTTAGTGTGAAGATGTCAATTCCATATACATAATAAGTCATCTCAGGCTAACCACAGTCGTGCATAATCCAATCACGCCCTGCGACAATCTGTGAGTCGCACAGCTAAAAGGAAAAACAAAGCGTCCACAAATCGACGATTAATTCTTTAGTGATATTGAAAAGTCAAACTCCCAACATATGAGTATGTGCATTAAAGCTAGGTAAAATATATTGTTTCATAACCAGATCTGGTCATCACAATCTAACAAACCCACAAATCATGTCTAATATACTGACACATCATCTGACGGCGCTATTGACTAGAGTGTTCATGAAAATACGCATTGCTAACCGTCCAAACCAATGCGTGTTGAATCAGTAGCCGCTGTGAGAGCTTACTAATGAAAAGCGCTCATCATGAATGGAACCTTCTATATTCTAGACATGCCTCATTAGAGCTATGTTCAAAATACATTGTGTTTCTCCATCTCCTGGACAAAGTACAAGGATAACAGTGTTTAAAACATATGAACCGAATGGCTGGAATTAACGGTGTATTTAACAGGCGGTCGCATATGTCAAATGACATGCCCAACTCATACATTTCTCATGTTAGTACAAAACAGAAGCAACTAAAACAATATATGTGATGAGAACACAAAGCAAAGTGTTGCAAACGTATATGTAGGTGACGTAACCTGCACGTACCCTCTTCGTATCAGGCATGTTATAACGTACACATTATGACGAACACCATTTATCTCCCCAGAAAGTAATGAAGCTCCTGGTCAACATTGAGCCCTGTCTCTGTGCTGCGTAATCTGAGAATCCAAAAGGCCTCTCGCCTGCGTAAAGTCAATTCCCTGTTGCCCCCTCTAGGGTGCCTCAGGATTTGGTCAATGCCATAAAATGTAAATACCCTATTCCTGGTCTGTGTGGGGCATTGTGCTATGTGCGCAGCAACAGGATACCTGATATCCCCTTGTTTAACCGCTCTCATGTGTTCCCCTATTCTCTCACGCAGAGTCCTTATGGTGCTGCCCACATACCTTTTGCCGCATTTGCACTCGATCACGTATACAACATACTTCGTGTAGCAGTTAATTTTGGACCTAATCTTATATGTTTTGTCACCTGGGCCCTTGAAAAGTGTCTTCTTACTGCTCGCCCACTTGCATGCACTGCAGTGTCCACACCCATACAACCAAATCGTGCGAGGAGTCAGCCAACTCTCATTCGCTCTCATCCCAGGGAGCTTGGGCTCAATAGATTCCTAAGGGATACACCCCTTCGATAGGTAATGTCTGGCCTGTCCGAAAATGATCCACATAAGGATCTATCTGCTCTCAAGATATGCCAATGTCTGTTTAAACTGCGCACTAACACCCTGGACCAAGTATTATACTTGGTCACCATGCGTATCATCTCATCTTTTTTGGCAGTCTTGATCCGCTCCCTCTATGTATCCTGTCTTTTGATCTTGTGTATTCTCTGTTCAGCTCTGGAAAGCGTGTGTTTGTCATAACCCCTTATTCGGAAGCGGGCCATCATCCCTTTCTTACACTCCTCAAATTCAGGGTCGTAGCTGCAATTACGTCTTGACCGGATCAATTCTCCAAACGGGATGGTCTTAATCTGGTGCACAAGGTGCGCACTAGATGCATGTAGTATAGCATTGCAAGCAGTCTTTTTGCGAAAAAGTCTGCTGTGTATCTTGTTCTCCCTGACATAAAGCTCTACATCTAGGAAAGTAATCTTGATTCTGAATTCAAAAGTAAATCTGATGTTACATTTGTTGCTGTTAAGGTGTTCAAAAAACCCCAAGAGTTTGTCAGTGGTGCCTGTCTAGATCATCAAGCAATCATCGATGTACCTGCCCCAATACAGGATAGAGTCATTCCATCTGGTGCCCATGGGACCCCGGATCATCCTCTCCAAAAGGTTGGCATACGAGGGAGAAAATCTGGAGCCCATGGCCACCCCTTGTTTTTGTCTGTACCACTTATCTTTGAACAAAAAAACGTTGTTATCCAAGATAAGCTCAATCTTGTTAACCAGCATCTCTGTGCGGTTCCATGCACTAGCAGATCTGGCGTTGAGAATCTTTCTAATGGCACGTAACCCAATTTCTCTCTGTGTACTGGTGTACAGAGCCGTGACATCCAAGGTGACTAAGGTCATATTATCTTCCCAATTTAAATCTGTAAGAATTCCCAGTATGTGCTTAGTGTCACGGATGTACGATGGTAAGTTACTAACCATCGGTTTCAGAAATGTGTCCACATATTCCGAAATCCTCTCGGTAGGCCCATCATTTCCTGATATGATGGGTCTCCCTGGAGGAAAAGGGAGGTCCTTATGTATTTTTGGTAGCGTGTAGATGCACGGGTATCTGGGACGGTCAACCCGTAAGTAAGTGAACTCATCCTCATCCAGTAAACCCAGCCCGTGCCACTGTTTCAAATGTCTATTTAAATGTTCCGTGAGTGTCCCAATTGGGTTGGAGGAGAGTAGCTCATAACATTCTTTATCATCTAGTTGGGAAAGAATATCTTGTTCATAGTTAACACTTTGCATTATAACTATATTCCCACCCTTAGACAACAGGATGTGGGAGCACACCGCTGACCTCTCAGGCAAGGTTCGCCCCTGGCATTCTGGTATATGCAGTTTCTTGTAGCTCGCTCCGATATTTTCGAGTGTTTCGCCAAGGTTGGCGCAGATACCCCTGTTCCTGTTTAAAAGTACTCCCGTGAGTCATTGAGCTAACGAGCTCGTGGAAGAAGCACCCGCGCGCCAGTGAGAGGTACTTGACCTGATGCAATGTTTGGCAGCCCACTCAGCAAACCCCAAATTTGAAGCCTGTAATCTCTACTGATGACGGTTAAAGAACCAGAAACACGTGTCTAGAGATCAGCACTCTCTGCGCCAACTCTGGCGAAACACTCGGAGAACTATAGCAAAGCAAGCAACATGAGACTGCATTTACCAGAATGCCAGGGGCGAACCTTGCTGGGGGGTGAAGCGGTGTGCTCCCACCCCTGTTCCTATATTCCCACCCTTGTCTGCTTCACGAATCGTGATGCTATCATCTTCCATCAACTCCTTAAGTGCCTCTCGTTCCTTGACAGTCAGATTGTTCCTAGCATACATCGTTTGTTTCTTTTTATCCAAATGTTTGTCTAAATCCGTCAGTACTAATTTATGAAAAATGTCTATATTATTTCCTGTGAACAAAGTAGGTGTCCACTTTGACCTCTCCTTGAGGCCGCTGGTGATCGAGTAGTCGCTGACAACATTCAAATCTCTCATGACCACATCCGATGTGATCAGTTCATCCTCACAGTCTGTCAAAGAAAGTAACAGCTTGGTGACAATCACATCCTGCATTGTAAGTTCACTGGAAGAAAATATCCCATGGCATTGTGGCATGTCTTTATTTCCAACATTGTTCAAATGAAAATGTTTCTTAATCTTCATTCGTCTCACAAATTTGTACAAATCTATTTTGAGATCACATATGTCACCCACAGTGCTAGGACAAAAACTCATTCCTTTATTCAAAACTGATATAACATCATTAAAAAATAAAATTTCGGTCAAATTCACCACATTTACATCACCTATTTTTTCTTTAGATTACACGACCTGGTTCTCACTCCTGGTCGGTCCTCTGCCTGTGCCCCCTCTCTTTCCCCTCCTTGTCTTGCCCCCTGCACGGGGCGTCTGTTTTGTTCTCTGTTGCCCTTTTTTATCCTCTGTACCTCCTGTAAAAAATGATTCTCACTATTGAGGGCATTGGTAGAACCCTCTCCCTTGTCAGACTCATCGGAGTATCTAAGGATGTAGAGCTAGAACTAATGGATTGCCCATCTTTAGGTCTCGTTAGTTGTCCATAGGTATTAAGTGATCATATTTCCTGGCAAAAGTGAAAATTCTGCCATTCATATAATCATGCTCATCCCTTCTTAGTTTTCTGGTTTTTCTTTGTTTGATGTCAGAAAGATGTCGTTGCATAACATCATTCAAAATAGCATAGTTCTTTTCAGTCGCCTCTGTCAAATTCAGTTGTTTAATTTCTATTTCCAATAGATCTATCTCTTTCTGCAATTGACTAACCTTCCTATCGCAGTTCTCTATTAAAATACCCATCAGTCTGTTAGAGTTATCCGTTAATTCCGTTTCCCAGGCTACCAATAGATCTTCCTCAAGGTCATCATACGTTGGTATTATCTGTGGCCTTAAGCCTCTGGGAATTCTTTTCACTCTGATGTATTGTCTTAAGGTGGCTGCGTCCCACCACTTGGACATCTCGCTCTTCCTCATCTTCTCTAGTCTGATAAATTCCTCCCTGAGACCCTCTTGTTAAGTGGATGTCCACCCTGTGCAGTAGAAGTAGTTGCATTATTACCTGAAATATTATTGAACAAATCCTCCGCCTCTCTGTCTCTGTTCAATCTCTCATTATTGAATGTAGTCATTGTGCCCCCTGGGCTGCCACCTATCGAAATCCAAATTTAATAGACAGTGGTATAGTTATAGGTTATACGGCGCCTTAGGAACAATCGCACATATATCAGTTCAGGATCGTATTGAGTTACGGTGCTGTAAGGTGAGGAGAACCACCAAACCAATTTGCCAGAGCGATGGGGAAAACTGGGCCTCTCTTCCGCACATCTGGGATGCCTGCCCCTGTTATGTTATGTTAGGTTATCCACTTATAAAGAGTAACTGCTTCTTAGAAAGGTGTCCTAGCAGTAAAACAGCCTGAGTTCATACTGAGCCATCCCTACACATGGTTAACGTGTATAAAGCCACATCTTTGGACATTTCCTAATCACAACAGCTCTGTGATAGATCAAAGGGAGGGTGGAAAATTATTCCAGTAATGGGAAGATTCAACTGCAAAAGATCTTTGCCCGATGCACATGCGATTAAAGATAGGTTGGTGAGTAAGATGGCATCAGAAGGACCGCAGCAGGCGTTTAGGATAATATTGAAGACATTCATCTTGAAGGCAGGAAGGCCTAACTTGATGAATTGCCTTGTGCCTGATGCAAAGGGATTAAAAACAATCCTTTTAGACACAGGAAACCAGTTCAGTTTGTCTACAGCATCAGACGCTGAGGAATGATGCAGAAGAACAAGTGCCGCCGTCTGTATCCTGTGGATGCGTTTCTGCAGGTAACCAGGGGAACCCAGAAATAGGGAATCCCCATAATGCATCCTGCTTAAAATTGCCGCCTGGATCACCAGTGTCCATAGGGGGGTTTGGAAGTAGTGGCAAAATCTTCTGTGATGTCTTTAAGAAGGTGAAGCATGTAGGGGACAATTTATTAACCTGCAAGCTCAGAGAAAGGACCTTACTAAATTGAAACTCATGGTTTCTTATGGCCGATAGAGTTGAAGGAGAAGACTCCCCTGGCCAAGGCCAAAAATCAGAGAAGAGTGATCTTGGGATCTTACCCCTCAAACAACGGAGGATCTCTGTCTTGTCTCCATTAAATTTAAGAACATTCTGGGTAAGCCAGGCAGTGATGTTACGCAGAAAGGTGTGGAACCTTTTAGAAGGATCTGGAGACGCGAGGTAAACCGATATGACAAGCTGAGAGTCACCTGCATAACTCATAAAGGTGATTGGGTATCACCAAATAAAGTCGGGCACAGTGACGAGCCTCGTCGTAGTACTCCTTGACCATAGGTCTCGAAGTGAGAGTGAAATCAAGGAAGGTGCACATTTCGGCATCTAGTTTCAAGATAAGCATTGCAGTAGCTCAAAGAAAAAACCCTGTTGCCAATTTCTGCCAATCTGGAGATCAGAATGTCATGAGAAACTGTATTGAAGGCGGACAAAATCAGCGCAACAGAGTTGTCCTTGTCGACCGCCATTCGAAGATCATCCGTACCGTGTAAGGGCGAAAGCCTGGCTGAGCTGGATCGAGCATATGATAATGCTCCAGATGATCCAATGGAATGCTGTTCACATGTTCTTCCAGAATTTGTACCAGAAAAGTTAAAAGTGAGATTGGCCGAGAATTACTCAAATTGGAAGGGTCCAGAGTAGTTTGTTTTTTAGCAGGGGCATTACTATTGCTTCCACTCTGAAGGAACAATACCTGAAGATAGTCAAAGGCTACAGATGGACTGTAACGGATCAATTACAGAGGCTTCCATCTGTTGCCAAATTCTAGGAGGAAGTGAGTCAAGTGGTGAACCGTGGAGACAGAGTTGTCGAGTTTCGAAGAACTCTCCAGTTACATCTGTCCACAATCAGATAACAAAGGAAGTACTCCGCTAGTCTCGTTGGGAGGGACGATGATATCCACAGGACCTAAGATGGAGGTGGTGGCAGAGGGGCTCCCAGACATTGGCTGCTCCAAACTCTTCACTATGTTGACGATTCTGTCTTCTGACTTCCAAAGCCTCGCTGTACACCTCCAAGAGGTGGGGAGCTAGCAGGTCCTTATAGGCTTTACGAAAAGAGACAAATGGTTACATAGTGATTGGGAATGTAGAAGTGACTGTGACATACAGGTAGGGTTGGCCAATGTGCAAGTGATGGAAAATCCGCTTTCCACAGGATTAGCTGCTTGAAGTGTTTTTCTTGAAAAAAGTCCACTTTAATATAAATAATGAGCTTTTTATAGGTTTTAAGAACCACTTTAAGCTCTATTGTGACTTCAGGAACATAATTTTAACCCCAGCACTTTTCGATGCTTTTACATTTATGCTTGACAGGTCTCAATCATCATTGTTACCCGGGGCAGAGGGGCTTGCCAGAGGTCGAACATTTCTTTTGGGCATGGCCTTATCAAGCGCCGACTCTATCTATTGGCTATAAGTTGCAGACTGATCGTCGGTAGACTTGAAGAAAGATATTTTGTATAAGCAAGACGATGAACCAGTGTCATGGATCCAATGTGGCCCACGGCCGCACGAGAGCAGGAGGACCATTGACAGTGCCAGTATGAGAAGGTCTCCTCGGCAGAGGATGCAAAACTGTATCACAAAATGGTCAGACCAAGTTTGAGGGGAAATAGATCCTATAATTACCATGTCAGGGGGGGCAAAATTGGATCAAGAGTATGGGCGTCTTTATATGTAGGGCCAGAATCAAATTGTTAGAGCCAACAGCAGCCAAAGAGTTAGTTAGGTCCACTGCTTGCAAGTTAGTTGCAACATCTGCACAGACATTAAAATCATCTAATCATAGAAAGGCAGTGTGAGATAAGAGGAATGGAGTGATAAAATCAACTTATAACTCAGCAAATTCAGTGGCCAGCCCTGGTGGACAATAGCAAAAAATACCAGCTTTAGGGTAGGGTCCAGCTCTCTTAACAGAAAAGCTTGAAAGCCTGAAAGTTCTGCAGCAGCTGTAACTGTAGAGCACCTTACCCAGCCTTCCTCATAACCCCCCTCCCCTCGTCCTTTCTTGAAGCTCACAAGAGTGTGTCTGGGGCTAAGAAAAAGGACATATTTGCAATTGAATAAACAGTTATCAAGGTTTGCTGCAATGCAATAACTGCAACTTTGCAAAGAATGCACTGAGCATTGGTGAGTGCCAGTCCTGCTTTTAGTGTGGCCACATGAAGTCTATGGTCACCAATTAGTAGTTGTAGTTAGGATCACATTTCAATAGGAAAAGTATTTTTTGGTTTGCTAATAACTTTGGCATGTTTGACGAATCTTCTCGAAACTTTCCAAAAAACAAAGTTCATCCACCTCTGGTCCTTCATAAAACGTTTTGGGGTCATCCTTTAAGCGGGGGCTGACAAAAAGAGGGGAGGAGACCCTACCCATGTAGCCCAGGTTGGGGGGGGTTCTGGGGCCTAAAACATATAATTTTGTTAACTTTTTCTGTAAATTTGAGGAATTTTAGGGCTCTCACCCTTTAAAAAAAACAGTCTTGGAGTAGGCCAGAGCCCAGGGGGATGCCGTAACTTATTCTTCTGGGGAGTGGGGCTCACCACCTCATCCCTGAGCCTTGTTGAGGCTCCAGGGACCCCATCGTCCGGCCACATTCATTTTTAGGGGAGTTGGGCTCTTGGCCCCCCGCCGAGCCTTTAAAAGGTCCCAGGACCCCAATACTTTACAGCCGCAAAACATTTAAGTATTGCTGTGTGTGTCCCGGAGCCCACCCGGGACACCCACAGCAACTGCTGGCCATAGGGCAGTTGGAGGGAGCCCCAGGGCCACTGCATCTCCTGCCCGTTCCCCAGCCAGCACCGTTCGCGCTGCAGCAGGAGTCGGCTCTATCTGTTTCCTCCCACCCGACATAAGCAGCTTTTCTCTGCCTCAGGGGATGGTGTACCTGGGACCCTTAAGTTGCTCAATAAGGGGGGCTGCATGCCCCGTCCCCAATTAAAAAAATTAAAAAACCAAAAGAATGAGAAATGGTATCTCAAGTAACTACAACTCATGCCCTAAAGTAACTATAACCTGCACCCTCGCCATGCACCTTAAATTACCTCACCTATTACATCACTCATTGCATGTCCTATGACATCATTAATAACATAACTGCAACATCTGAAATTACCACTGGATTCAAGCCAGCCTGCCTGATGAGGAGTAATGCCCCAAAACCGGTCCCAGGATGCTTGTTTCTGGTCCAGGGAGGACCTGGCCTGGCAGTTCGGGCTGGACTGTTCCCATGAGGAACAGGGTCGAGACTGATTTGCATATGGCTGGGTCCAAACTGGGGTGGCATGGTGAGCAAAAGAATGATAGATTTAACCCAGATCTCTTGACCGGGGGTGAATGTATGATTCCGTCCATCATTTGTTTGAGTAGCACTTTTCGTCCTAAGTTGGCAGGGTATGCCCAGATGTGGGTCCCCTGCTCACTGTGCCACAGGATTCAAGCTAGCCTGGCTGATGAGGGGTAATACCCCGAAATCGGTCCCAGGGTGCTTGTTTCCGGTCCAGGGAGGACCTGGACTGATTTGCATATGGCTGGGTCTAAACTGGAATGGCATAGGGAGCAGAAGAACGATGGATTTAACCCAGATCTCTTGGTTGGGGGAATGTATGATTCATTCAGCATTCTGTCCATCATTTGTTTGCGTGGCACATCTGAAATTACACCATTGATGACAACACTGTCCATTGGGGGGGGAGGGAGGGGCGCTAGGCACCCCTGCCATGGCTGAGGCAGGAGCAATATTGCTGTAACTCTGGGGATTTGGTCCGCGGGCCAATACGTGGCTTGGGGAGGGGGGGCGAATATACGCCTCCCCATCCCATATATTTATACAAAATCAGAACAGTAAATGTGTTTGTTTTTAAAATTTTGGTCCTGGAAAGAGGGGAGTCCCTCTGGAATCTCCCACACAAGGCCTAGGGGATCAGGAGATCCCTGCACCCCTATATGTAACTTTTACTTTGTTTTCAGGATACTGAGTCCTAGTCCTAAAATGGCTGCTGCAACATCTTTGTTGGTGTTGTGGCAGCCAGTGAGATCTGTCAGGTCTGCGGATCCTCCGCGGCATGAACCACGTGACACCACTCCCTTTCACTTGAATCTACAAAAGCTACCTGTTCTCTTTAAACTTGGGCTTTATCTGTCTTACCCTGCTGAAGGAATTAGTTTTCATTCCTTAGGATATTAGGTCCTTGGGTTCAATGGTTAGAAATATGGTTCATGCATGCAACACAACGTTCTGTTGTCCAAAAGTAAAATAAAAGACCATTGATTTACCACAAATATAATGTTGTTTTCATGTTCTGTGGACAGAGTGAACTCTTCCTGTCAGGATTTCTAACAAAGGCCCTCTTTTTTATCCTTTGGGGTTTCCTGGGTTTGCACTGTTCAGTTTGTGCGTGTGTTACTGTTTGCACTGTGCAGTTTGTGCGTGTGTTACTGTTTGCACAGTGCAGTTTGTGCGTGTGTTACTCTACGTTTTCAACTGCAGATTATTGGTGAATAGTTCTGTGAGAAGTTGGCCTGGAATATGATGTCCACTTATGTAAGTGGGCACCGTGCATCAGTCCAGACAACCCTTATGGGGATTTAAGAGGTCTTAGACAACCTTAGAAAGCTCTCTAAGTGGTAGCTGTGGAGAGCAGCCTCAGGCTTAGTCTTGAAGGGGTGTAAAGCAGCTTGTTTTACCAGAATGCAATCTTAAAGTATAGATTAAGTGAAAAAGAACCACACAAAGTATTTATAAAAATATGTATTTATTATATAATACTCTCTAGTACGTTCAAATATCTCCCACATGGAGATAGACACAAAGCACACAATACCTTAGCAAAGAACTCACAGTAAATAGCACTAATACACAGTGGGCCCCAGGGGGGGACCAAATCATATACTAAAAAAGTGGTATAAGAACCACCACTCGAGTCAGGACGAAGTCGAGAGGACATAGAATTGCTGGGACCCCAAGGAACCACCCAAGGTAAGTAGATAGGGACACCACGGAGAGTGTGTGCAGTGTGGGAACACGACCGCGTGCTCCGTACAAATCTATCTGCCAGACGCGGATGGATTTTTAAAGATTAGGGACCCTTCCCAGTGGGCCCTGAAGAAACCCTGTTGTAGACAGAAGGTTGGAGAGCCCCCCCACCCGTGAATACTGTGGTACCCAAGTTACCTATCCCAGGTGTGCATAGGTGTGAAGTGGTGTCGGAAACCACAGTCGAACCCAACGGAGGACTTCAGGAAAGTGCTGCTGCTGGAAGAGGGGAAAGTGTCCAAAAGTGGATTCTTGAAGAAGAGTACCTGAAAGCAGAGGGGATAGAGTCTATGCCACTCAGGGGTGACCAGGAGTCTTGGAAGACGAATGCCCTCCGATGTCGCGTGCTTCAGGGAAGATGTCGATGAACTTGACTCTGCAGCTGTGAGGACCAGGCGATGCTGAGGAAGACCAGGACCCGGATACGTGCTGTCCCACGAAGGATGTCGAGTGCTGAGGGGTCCGTGTCCGGTGGGAGCACCAAAAAGCCTTGGCAAATGCAACCCACGCATGAAGTCAAAAAGGTGCAGCGTTGGGACCAGCAAGGTCCAGAGGACTCATCTCAGTCAGGGGAGTCAGGGCAGGCCCCGAGCAATCAGTGGAGCCCATGGAAAACAAAGGTGACCCTCAAATGGACCCACAGGCAGGAGGCACAGGAGTCGCGAAAGGACCTCGAGCAGCTTACCAAAAGGAGCAGGCCACGGTGCCCATGAGGCAGTGTGGCTGAAAATCTTGGTGGAAGAAGTTGCCGGAGGTTGGGGCTACTTGGAACCCAATGCGCTTGTCACAAAGTTGCCAACAAGCATTTGCACTTGCAAAAGTACGCGGTGCACAGGGGTTCGGTTAATGCAGCCCTCACGAGGGATTCTGACCTCAAAGTCGGTGAGAGGGACGTAGAAAACTACCACCTGTGTTGTTGAACCCTTTGAAGTCCGTAGGAGCTTGGGATCAACAGACCGGTCAGCAGTGTTGAGGTGCCTGCGAATGCAGGGAAGTGACTCCTTCACTTCAACTGAGATTTCTTCAGGTGTCTTGGATGCTCCACATGTCCTTTACGGATCCTGTATGGTGCATAGGCACAGACGATGCAGCAGACTGGAAGGGAGACGAAGTTAGGCCCAAACAAAGTCCTGCGAAGTCCAGAGTGCCCAGACAATAGAAGTGCAGTGGTTTCAGTTCTGAATCTTATCCCACAACGAATCTAAAGACCTGCACCTAGGTAAGCCCTTAAGTACCCTAGGGAAAGGGTTAGGAAGATTCAGGGGACCCTCCGAGGGGAGGGTCTGGACAGGGGGGAGTTTACTCCCATGTCCTTTGTCCAGTTTCGCGCTAGAGTGGGAGCCAATGGCTCCCAGGACTGGTTTGAACTGGACTATGCACAGGGACACCAAATGTGCCCCTCATGCAGACTTTCTGGTGCTGCCAAGCGCACCCACCCAGCCCTAATAAACTAAATCCTGTCTGGAAGGTGGTCACACCTCCCTGTGACAGGATGGCTATTGTTCCACCTTCCTCTGCTTGAGCTTGGCTCAGCAGCAGGAGGGCAGAAATGTGTCTCTAGTCGGCAGCGACCATTTTGTGCTGTCCAAGTCAAGAAGGCTGGTACCGGGAACACTGAGAACCTAACGGCGGGCTCTTCCAGTGCTTGGAATCAAACCTCCCACACCTTTTATGGTGTGGGGGTATGATTCCAACATGTTTGATACCAAACATGATAGGATTCATTGCAGCCATTTTCGAGATGGTCATTGCGCGATTACGCGGTGCCCCTCTATATAGTATATGGCTGCTTCACTGACAACCCAGGAGAATGGACTCAATTGCTGCAGGGGTGTCCTGCTCATGCAGGGGCCCCCTCTCACTTAGAACCAAGCATCCTGCCTTCAGGATTGTAAAGGCCTGCTATAGGGGTGACTAATAGGTTTTAAGTGCAATGACTTTTAGATATAGTAAACCTATATCTTTAGTAAGTGGTGTATGCACCAACTTACACAGGCTGCAATGGCAGGCATGTAGTTCCATTTTGAATGGTCTCTCATGGGTGGCATAATACATGCTGCAGCTCATGGGAGACCTCTGGGGTACCTATGCCCTGGGTACATGGGTTCCATATGCTAGGGACTGACAAGGGTACCCCAGTACTGAACACAACAATTTAGGGAGAAAGCAGATAGACTGGGGCCCTGATTAGCAGGATCCCAGTCAGACTAGTCAAAAACAGCATCACATCAAGGAAAAAAAGTGGGGGTAACCATAAGAAGCAGATCCTACTTTCCTACAAGTTCTTTTCTTTTTTCTTTTACAGGATCGGGTGTCTGAAGGTTCCAAGTGCAATGTAAGTATTGCATACATGCCAACATGAATTGGGTCTTTTGTCATGTATGGGACTTGCAAGTGTGCTGCTGCAGGGTCGGATATCAGAAATGCAAATACACGTTTTTTTCATTACCTGTCAGAAACACAGAGAAAGTGCTATGGCAGGCAGAAAGAGCGTGACAAAAATGTTGTGCACTTGCCTACAGGAGCAGTGCATAGTCTGGGTCACACAAGAGCAGCCCTGTCGAAAGAAGTCCACCAAGAAATCGGGTTTTGTCATGCAGGAATCAGGAGGAAAGAGACAAGCCTTGAAATCAGTAGTCTCCCGCCTGAATCGTGAGGGTTGTCATGTATGGGATTGTCGAGCAGCTTGCTTCAGGTGACTAAGTAGACAATAAGGGTGAGTCATCAGGCAGGCATGACTTTTCTTCCCTTGCTCTCGGAGCTCCACTATCCTCCGGTTCGTGACGGCGAGACCCTACTCGCCTTTCGTTGGCCTGTCGCCCTTCGGGGCCTTATCTTGCGTCGGCCCTCTACAGTGGGGTTTGCCAACCCAGGGCTGTTTTCTGAGTGCAGATATCTGCGTGTCTCTGTCCGGTGCACTTCTTCCCTGGTCCGGTGACCCGCCTGTTCATTATCTACCTCTTTGGGAATTCATCTCGCCCTGAGCTGCTTGCTTTACCCTTTGAGTGGACTCCCAGTGGTGTCTTGATTTTCGTCTCTTCGGCACCTCCAACCCCCCATCCTCCATGTGGTTCCTTTATCCCATCATTTCTGTGCCCTGAAGAAGGTGGTGGCTACAGTGAAGCCTGACACCGAAACGCGCGCCGGCACTACTAGCGACAGGAGCTACTCAGTGGTGCATTGACTGAATAAGAAGAGCTTTACACTCCTTGAAAGCTTCAACTTACCTCTTCTTTCTTTAAGCCCATGAGGAAAAATGCTATTTAACTAAGAACAAAGTTCATTTGAATGTGTTTTTGTTACCAGAATATATCTAGACTCCCTATGTATTACGTGATTTAAAAACTATTTCCTTATTTGTGTTTAATAGTTGATTTCTCAACAAATATTTGTTTTGCTTTTGTCACCACTAGCAGCTTGTTTAGTGGTTCCTGTCCTGAACCGCTATTTTTATTGGTTCGCTTTCTCAGTGTAGTTGATGTAAGTGTATGACTGAAGTATGATTGATGTTAGGTGTGAGTTGTGTTGTGGAACCTGATATGTTTTATATGTTTTTGATGTTTTTTTATGCTCTTGTTGATTCACTTGGTGTGGGGGGGATTTTTGTGTTGCATTTATGTCCATTGGGGTTGATGCTAATATAGACTATGTATGTTATCCTAAACTGATTTGTTCTATGATAGATTTAAAAATAATTGAAAATATATATATATATTTGTACTTCCAATTAAATAAACCTCTACAAATCCTGTTTGATACTTTGTTAAGTTTGTGGCTTGTTCCCCTTTGGGAAATTCTCTTGTGATTTTCATTTAGAGACGCTTTGCGCTCTTTTCTCATCAGAGGCATGTGACACTTATTCCCTTCTCGTGTAGGGTGTTATAGATAGGCATGGTTTTTATAGCCAGCAACACCCAGAATGGCCGCCATTCTTGGGAGACTTTGAAATCCCGCGGGAACGAGATCTGATCTGAAGCTTCTGGAGCAGTCTGGACTCTTTCCTTGTACCCAGCTCTTGAATCTGTCATTGAGGGTGAACCTGACTTCTCCCTAGCCTCTGGGACACTCAGTGTTAGAACTGGGGGTCTCTAGTTGGCAATGGTATACACCTTTGACCAAAAAGGGACCCTTGCTTCTAGTCAGGGTAAGGGGATACACTACTAAAATAACCCCTGCTCACCCCCTTGGTAGCTTGGCACGAGCAGACAGGCTTATCTCAGAGGCAGTGTGTTAAGCATTTGTGAACACATACAGTAATACAGTGAAAACACTACAGATGGACACTACACAGGTTTTATAAAAATAAGTATTCTTTATATAGACTTAACACAAGACCACAAACGACAAAAATCCACAATACTGTACTCAAAATAGACTTAAAAGATGGTAGAAGTAACTTAGTTCAAGTTGATGATAAATGCAACACGTTTCTCTCAAAAGTACCTGGGATGCGTAACGCAAAACAAACAAAGGGTCCGCAGGGAGGACGATGCGGCGAGCAGGCGCCTCAATGCGGTGTGACGATCCGGTGCAATGTGATGAAAATGCGCCCTTGATGCGATGCAACGATGTGAAGACGATGCGTGCACGCCCAACGGCCGTGCAGCGAACTCTGTATCTTTGGAGCCGCAACAGGCCCTGCGACACGCTTCTCCGGTGATGCGACGGCAGGCAGCTGGGACGCCGACACGCTTCTCGGGGGATGCGACGGCGAACCTTGCGGTAGCGACACGCTTCCCTGTTGATGCGACGGCGACACGCTTCTCCGGTGATGCGACGGCAGGCAGCTGCGACAAAGGCACGCTTCTCTGGTGATGCGGCGGCGGCCTCTGCGGCGGCGACACGTTTCTCCGGCTATGCGACGGCAGCAGCTACGACAGCAACACGCTTCTTCTCGTTGCATCGCGCTTCCAGCTCCCAGCGACACGCAGGCTTCTGCAGACAGAATCCCCAGCAAGGGAATTCAGGAGGGAGCTGGTGGTGAAGTCTTGTAGCCCTGAGACTTCAGCAGGAGGCAAGCTCTAGTTCAAGCCCTTGGAGAATATTCTGCAAGATGATGAAAGTTCTTTAAAAGTTCCTTCTCCTTTCCTTGGCAATGAAGACCACTGCAGGCCAACCCAGCAAACAGCACACTGGCAGAGGGGCAGTCCAAACTCCTGCAGCTTCCTTGGTTCTTCTCCTTGGCAAAGGTTCGTCTTGTGTCCAGAAGTGATCTAAAGTTCTGGGGTCAGGGCCCCAATATTTATACCAGCAAATCCTTTGTCCTCTGAAGGCAGAGGGTCCTGTACCTAGTCCAAACCAGTTCTGGGTGCATCCTGCCAGTGCACACCCTCTTCCTTTGTCAGTGTGGGCCAGGGACATCAGACACACCACAGGAGGTGGAGCCAGCATTGTGGAAGGCAGGCACAGCCCTATTCAGGCCCAGGTGCTAAACCTCCCACCACTCTACATGCAGATAGGTCTATTCAGCGCTGTGCTGACTCACCCTGTCTCCTGGAGCCCCCCAGCCCCTGTCACTCACAAAACCAGACATCCAATACACAAGCTAGCAGAGGCAGGCTGGAAGGTTTAGGCAAGAAAATACCTACTTTCTAAAAGTGGTATTTTCAAACACAGAATGTTAAAACCAACTTCACTAAAAGATGTATTTTATCATTCTGAGTTCAGGCATACTAAATTCGTTTTTCTACCATGTTCCCTGGGTCAGTTAGGATTATAAGATGTTAGAATCAAACTGCCCATTCTGGCCTATGGGGACAGGTAGCCTTGCAATAGTGAAAAACGAAATTGGCTGTAATTTTATTTATTTATTTAAAAGTTTTGTAGAGCGCCTGAATCACCCCCGAAGGGGTATCTCTGCGCTAAGCGGACCAACGAGCGAGCAAAGACAGACTAAAATAGGGAGGCTTTAAGCAGTTTCCTGAAACGTAAATAGTCCGGGCATTGTCTGAGTTGTAAGGGGAGCTCATTCCAGTAAGATGGGGCAAGGAGGGAAAAAGATTTCCCACCAAGTCTAGCTTTCCTTACCCTTGGAACCTGTAAAAGAAATTTGCAGCTGGATCTCAGTGTCCTGTGCGGAGAATATGGCTTCAGTTTGCATGAGATGTAAGAAGGGCCCTTGTTGTGGATGGCTCTATAGACTATGCAGCCGGTCTTAAACTTTATCCGCTTACGGACTGGTAGCCAGTGAAGTCTGCGAAGCAGCGGCAAAGAAGGGGTTCCAGGCAAGGAATTCGTGAGAAGCCGAGCCGCAGTATTCTGGACCACCTGAAGTCTATCAAGGGAAGACTCGTTTGCGGAGAGCAGAAGAGCATTACAATAGTCAAGGCGGCCCAGAATCATGGTCTGAATAAGAGGTTTCCGTGTATAATCCGGCAGAAAAGGGAAAACTCGGCGTAGCATGCCCAACACATGGAAGCAATTGCTAACAGTTCGGGAGACATGCTCCTTCAGAGTAAGAGTCTGATCAAGATGGATGCCCAGATTCTTAACAGAAGTTTTGGGAGTAGGGGGTGGCCCGAGAGCGGGTGGCCACCAATTCGGAGACCAGAGTAGAGGGGCTTCTCCGAATAACATACCTCGGTTTTCCCTGCATTCAATTGGAGGAAATTTTTTCTCATCCAAACTGAAATGGCAGTCATTCCTTCGGCGAATGATGACAAGGCATATGTTGAGGTTTTATCAAAAGTGAAGAGAAGCTGAGTGTCATCTGCGTAAGAGATGGGCAGAAAACCATGACTCCTGAGTAAGTGGGCCAAGGGGGCAATATAGATGTTAAAAAGCGTAGGCCTTAAACATGAGCCTTGTGGTACACCCTTGGTCAGTTCCGAGGTCTTAGAACGGAATGGGCCCAGGTTGACGGTCTGAGTTCGAGATGACAGAAAGCTAATCATCCACTGTAGAGCCGAACCCTGGAGTCCGATCTCCCTCAGTCTCATGAGCATAATCTGGTGGGATATAGTGTCGAATGCCGCGGAGAGATCCAATAGCACAAGTATGGTGGACTGGCCACTATCCAGAGTCATTCTGATGTTATCCGTGACTTCCAGTAGGGCCAGTTCTGTGCTATGATTAGGCCTAAAACCAGATTGCGAAGAGTCCAGGCAATTATTGGTTTCGACAAAGGTAGAAAGATGTAAATTAATATATTTTTCCAAGACCTTGCTCATATGAGGCAAAAGGGAGATGGGCCGAAGATTAGACAAGTCAGTCATAGAGGCCTTGGAATTTTTCCGAATTGGAATGACCTGTGCCGCCTTCCAGGTTTGAGGGAGATAGCCCTCTATCAGGGAGAGATTAAGGATGGTACTGACATAAGGAGAGAGTACATTTGCCAGGAGGGCGGCTACTTTTGCGGGGATGACATCTAATGGGGAGCCTGATTTGACTGATCGAAGAAAATCAGCCACCGTTTCATTGGTCATAAGAGGGAAATTACTTAACATTTGTGAATCTGATACTGGGGAAACCTCAGAGAAAAGGGGGGGAGAAGTAATGGGTATTTCCTCAGTGGGAGCCATTTTATCGTATATTAGATCAATTTTATTGGTGAAATGCAGAGCAATACTGTCACATAAAGATTGTGAGGAAGTCTCTGGCTTTTCACACGCCCTCGGATTGGTAAAGGACTTTAGTATCTGAAATAGGGCTTTAGGCCTATTTTCAGCAGAGTCGAGTTGCTCCTTTTATACTACTGTGGTAGGAGGAAATCGCAGCCTTAAAAATTCCTTTATCTTTTAAATTGTATGACCTGCGCCAACGTTTCTCCAAGTTTCTGCATTTACGTTTTTCTGTACGCAGCTCCGGGGTAAACCAGGGTTGAGTACGTTTTGTGGCGCTGGACACAGGTCTGAGTGGCGCTATTAGATCAAAGGTCCTAGTTACAATTGAATTCAACCTTTCTAATCCCTCCTCAATATTAGTAGGAACGTCGTAGGTTTTACAAACAGGAGAAGAAGCTGCCTGGAACTTATCAGGAGAGATCTTATACCATTGTCTGCGAGCTACCGGCAAATGCTCAGTATTTTTGGCCATAGCCTGTCTCCCCTGGATGGTAAATTCTATGGACGAATGGTCTGTCCAAGTCAAGGGTTGTGGACTTTCACATCTGATACCAGAGTTGTTAGAAAAAATGGCATCTAGAGTGTGGCCAGCAGTATGCGTCGGACCCTCATTGAGTTTAGTGAGGCCTAAAGAGGCAAGATCAGAGAGAAGTGTTGCTGTGTCAGGAAGATCTTCTACTTCACTGTGCACATTAAAATCACCCAATAACAGAAACTCCTTAGATGAAATAACATGAGGAGCAATAAGTTCGGTCAGCTGGATAGAGAATTCTTTCAGCGGGCCGGGGGGCGATATACCAGGGCACCTTTCCAGCTTAATTGTAGGACATGCTACACACACCAGGGCATGTCCTACCTTTTACATACAATGTACCCTGCCCTTGGGCCTACCTTAGGGGTGGCTAGCATGTAGAAAAGGGAAGGTTTAAGGACTGGCAAGTGGGTGCACTTGCCAAGTCGACATGGCAGTCACAGACTGCACACAGGCTCTGCAATGGCAGGCCTGAGACACACTTTACAAGCTGCTTCTGTGGGTGGCACAACCAGTGCTGCAAGCCCACCAGCAGCATTTGATTTACAGGCCCTGGGCACACCTGGTGCACTATACTAGGGTCTGACAAGTAAATCAAATGATCCAATCATGAAGTCACTAATCAATACATCAATTTACCATAGGGAGCACTTGCACTGTGGCACTGAATAGCAGTGGCACAGTGCCCAGAGCATCTAAACCAGCAAAACATCAAAAACAGAGGAGGCAATCAGTGAAAAAATGGAAGGGAGACTCATGCCAATGGTACCAGGTCTAACACTCAGGACATGTACTCCTTACAACTCCCAAGAAGAGATGACCCCCCACCCCCGAAGTGGATTACACTGTGTTTATTCGTGGCTAGTGCTGGTAACACGTTTCAGCGTATCGCCTTTCTCAAACTACGCAAACATTTCAACGTCACGTTGTGGTGCAATTATGAACTTCATAGACCTCTGGCGGCAGGAATGAAATTATGCAAAGGCCCAAGGGGTTAAATCGGTCCAGATGGGTGCACTGGTGGGGTGTACAGAGAGGGAACCACATGGAGCATGTGTGGTGTGCAGAGAGAGGGGAAGTGGAAGGTGCTTCAGGTGTAGACTGAGGGGGAACAGATGGGGCATGTGTGGTGTGCAGAGAGAGTTAGAGCACATGAGATATGTGTGGTGTGCAGAGAGAGGGAACCACACGGGGCATGTGTGGTGTGCAGAAAGAGGTAGAGCACATGAGATATGTGTGGTGTGCAGAGAGAGGGAACCACAGGGCATGTGTGGTGTGCAGAGAGAGGGGACCACACGGGGCATGTGTGGTGTGCAGAGAGAGGTGAAGTGGAAGGGGCTTCAGGTGTAGACTGAGGGGGAAGAGATGGGGCATGTGTGGTGTGCAGAGAGAGGGGAAGTGGAAGGCGCTTCAGTTGTAGACTGAGGGGGAACAGATGGTGCATGCGTGGTGTGCAGAGAGAGGGGAAGTGGAAGGGGCTTCAGGTGTAGACTGAGGGGGAAGAGATGGGGCATGTGTGGTGTGCAGAGAGAGGGGAAGTGGAAGGCGCTTCAGTTGTAGACTGAGGGGGAACAGATGGGGCATGCGTGGTGTGCAGAGAGAGGGGAAGTGGAAGGGGCTTCAGGTGTAGACTGAGAGGGAACAGATGGGGCACATGTGGTGTGCAGGGAGAGGTAGAGCACATGGGATATATGTGGTGTGCAGAGAGAGAGAACCACACGGGGCATGTGTGGTGTGCAGAAAGAGGTAGAGCACATGAGATATGTGTGGTGTGCAGAGAGAGGGTACCACACGGGGCATGTGTGGTGTGCAGAGAGAGGGGACCACACGGGGCATGTGTGGTGTGCAGAGAGAGGGAACCACATGGGGCATGTGTGGTGTGCAGAGAGAGGGAACCACACGGGCATGTGTGGTGTGCAGAGAGAGGTGAAGTGGAAGGGGCTTCAGGTGTAGACTGAGGGGGAACAGATGGGGCATGTGTGGTGTGCAGAGAGAGGGGAAGTGGAAGGGGCTTCAGGTGTAGACTGATGGGGAACAGATGGCGCATGTGTGGTGTGAAGAGAGAGGGGAAGTGGAAGGGGCTTCAGGTGTAGACTGAGGGGGAACAGATGGGGCATGTGTGGTGTGCAGAGAGAGGTAGAGCACATGAGATATGTGTGGTGTGCAGAGAGAGGGAACCACACAGGGCATGTGTGGTGTGCAGAGAGAGGGGACGTGGAAGGGGCTTCAGGTGTACAATGAGGGGGAACAGATGGGGCATGTGTGGTGTGCAGAGAGAGGTAGAGCACATGAGATATGTGTGGTGTACAGAGAGGGAACCTCATGGAGCATGTGTGGTGTGCAGAGAGAGGGGAAGTGGAAGGGGCTTTAGGTGTAGACTGAGGGGGAACAGATGGGGCATGTGTGGTGTGCAGAGAGAGGTAGAGCACATGAGATATGGGTGGTGTTCAGAGAGAGGGAACCACACAGGGCATGTGTGGTGTGCAGAGAGAAGCAGAGCACATGAGATATGTGTGGTGTGCAGAGAGAGGGAAAAGATGGGGCATGTGTGGTGTGCAGAGAGAGGTAGAGCACATGAGATTTGTGTGGTGTACAGAGAGGGAACCTCATGGAGCATGTGTGGTGTGCAGAGAGAGGGGAAGTGAAAGGGGCTTCAGGTGTAGACTGAGGGGGAACAGACGGGGCATGTGTGGTGTGCAGAGAGAGGTAGAGCACATGAGATATGTGTGGTGTGCAGAGAGAGGGAACCACACGGGGGTGTGGTGTGCAGAGAGAGGGGAAGTGGAAGGGGCTTCAGGTGTACAATGAGGGGGAACAGATGGGGCATGTGTGGTGTGCAGAGAGAGGTAGAGCACATGATATATATGTGGTGTACAGAGAGGGAACCTCATGGAGCATGTGTGGTGTGTAGAGAGAGGGGAAGTGGAAGGGGCTTCAGGTGTAGACTGAGGGGGAACAGACGTGGCATGTGTGGTGTGCAGAGAGAGGTGGAGCACATGAGATATGCGTGGTGTGCAGAGAGAGGGAACCACACGGGCCATGTGTGGTGTGCAGAGATAAGTAGAGCACATGAGATATGTGTGGTGTGCAGAGAGAGGGAACAGATGGGGCATGTGTGGTGTGCAGAGAGAAGTAGAGCACATGAGATATGTGTGGTGTACAGAGAGGGAACCTCATGGAGCATGTGTGGTGTGCAGAGAGAGGTAGAGCACATGAGATATGTGTGGTGTACAGAGGGAACCTCATGGAGCATGTGTGGTGTGCAGAGAGAGGTAGAGCACATGAGATATATGTGGTGTGCAGAGAGAGGGAACCACACGGGGCATGTGTGGTGTGCAGAGATAAGTAGAGCACATGAGATATGTGTGGTGTGCAGAGAGAGGGAACAGATGGGGCATGTGTGGTGTGCAGAGAGAAGTAGAGCACATGAGATATGTGTGGTTTGCAGAGAGAGTGAACAGATGGGGCATGTGTGGTGTGCAGAGAGAGGTAGAGCACATGAGATATGTGTGGTGTTCAGAGAGAGGGAACCACACAGGGCATGTGTGGTGTGCAGAGAGAAGCAGAGCACATGAGATATGTGTGGTGTGCAGAGAGAGGGAAAAGATGGGGCATGTGTGGTGTGCAGAGAGAGGTAGAGCACATGAGATATGTGTGGTGTGCAGAGAGGGAACCTCATGGAGCATGTGTGGTGTGCAGAGAGAGGGGAAGTGGAAGGGGCTTCAGGTGTAGACTGAGGGGGAACAGACGGGGCATGTGTGGTGTGCAGAGAGAGGTAGAGCACATGAGATATGTGTGGTGTGCAGAGAGAGGGAACCACACGGGGGATGTGTGGTGTGCAGAGAGAGGGGAAGTGGAAGGGGCTTCAGGTGTACAATGAGGGGGAACAGATGGGGCATGTGTGGTGTGCAGAGAGAGGTAGAGCACATGAGATATATGTGGTGTACAGAGAGGGAACCTCATGGAGCATGTGTGGTGTGCAGAGAGAGGGGAAGTGGAAGGGGCTTCAGGTGTAGACTGAGGGGGAACAGACGTGGCATGTGTGGTGTGCAGAGAGAGGTAGAGCACATGAGATATGTGTGGTGTGCAGAGAGAGGGAACCACACGGGGCATGTGTGGTGTGCAGAGATAAGTAGAGCACATGAGATATGTGTGGTGTGCAGAGAGAGGGAACAGATGGGGCATGTGTGGTGTGCAGAGAGAAGTAGAGCACATGAGATATGTGTGGTGTACAGAGAGGGAACCTCATGGAGCATGTGTGGTGTGCAGAGAGAGGTAGAGCACATGAGATATGTGTGGTGTACAGAGGGAACCTCATGGAGCATGTGTGGTGTGCAGAGAGAGGTAGAGCACATGAGATATATGTGGTGTGCAGAGAGAGGGAACCACACGGGGCATGTGTGGTGTGCAGAGAGAAGTCGAGCACATCAGATATGTGTGGTGTGCAGAGAGAGGGAACCACACGGGGCATGTGTGGTGTGCAAAGAGAGGTAGAGCACATGAGATATGTGTGGTGTGCAGAGAGAGGGAACCACACGGGGCATGTGTGTTGTGCAGAGAGATGTAGAGCACATGAGATATGTGTGGTGTGCAGAGAGAGGTAACAGATGGGGCATGTGTGGTGTGCAGAGAGAAGTAGAGCACATGAGATATGTGTGGTTTGCAGAGAGTGGGAACAGATGGGGCATGTGTGGTGTGCAGAGAGAGGTAGAGCACATGAGATATGTGTGGTGTGCAGAGAAAGGGAACCACACGGGGCATGTGTGGTGTGCTGAGAGAGGGGAAGTGGAAGGGGCTTCAGGTGTAGACTGAGGGGGAACTGATGGGGCATGTGTGGTGTGCAGAGAGAGGTAGAGCACATGAGATATGTGTGGTGTGCAGAGAGAGGGAACCACACTGGGCATGTGTGGTGTGCAGAGAGAAGTAGAGCACATGAGATATGTGTGGTGTGCAGAGAGAGGGAACCACACAGGGCATGTGTGGTGTGCAGAGAGAGGGGAAGTGGAAGGGGCTTCAGGTGTAGACTGAGTGGGAACAGATGGGGCATGTGTGGTGTGCAGAGAGAGGTGGAGCACATGAGATATGTGTGGTGTGCAGAGAGAGGGAACCACACAGGCATGTGTGGTGTGCAGAAACAGGTGGAGCACATGAGATATGTGTGGTGTGCAGAGAGAGGGAACCACACGGGGCATGTGTGGTGTGCAGAAAGAGGTAGAGCAGATGAGATATGTGTGGTGTGCAGAGAGAGGGAACCACACTGGGCATGTGTGGTGTGCAGAGAGAGGTAGAGCACATGAGATATGTGTGGTGTGCAGGGAGAGGGAACCACAAGGGGCATGTGTGGTGTGCAGAAAGAGGTAGAGCACATGAGATATGTGTGGTGTGCAGAGAGAGGGAACCACACAGGGCATGTGTGGTGTGCAGAGAGAGGGGAAGTGGAAGGGGCTTCGGTTGTAGACTGAGGGGGAACAGATGGGGCATGTGTGGTGTGCAGAGAGAGGTAGAGCACATGAGATATGTGTGGTGTGCAGAGAGAGGGAACCACACAGGGCATGTGTGGCGTGCAGAGAGAGGTAGAGCACATGAGATATGTGTGGTGTGCAGAGAGAGGGAACCACACAGGGCATGTGGTGTGTGCAGAAAGAGGTGGAGCGCATGAGATATGCGTGGTGTGCCGAGAGAGGGACCCACACGGGCATGTGTGGTGTGCAGAAAGAGGTAGAGCACATGAGATATGCGTGGTGTGCAGAGAGAGGGAACCACACAGGCATGTGTGGTGTGCAGAAAGAGGTAGAGCACATGAGATATGTGTGGTGTGAAGAGAGAGGGAACCACACAGGGCATGTGTGGAGTGCAGAGAGAGGGGAAGTGGAAGGGGCATCAGGTGTAGACTGAGGGGGAACAGATGGGGCATGTGTGGTGTGCAGAGAGAGGTAGAGCACATGAGATATGTGTGGTGTGCAGAGAGAGGGAACCACACGGGGCATGTGTGGTGTGTAGAGAGAGGTAGAGCACATGAGATATGTGTGGTGTGCAGAGAGAGGGAACCACACGGGGTATGTGTGGTGTGCAGAGAGAGGTAGAACACATGAGATATGTGTGGTGTGCAGAGAGAGGGAACCACACGGGGCATGTGTGGTGTGCAGAGAGAGGTAGAGCACATGAGATATGTGTGGTGTGCAGAGAGAGGGAACCACACGGGGCATGTGTGGTGTGCAGAGAGAGGTAGAGCACATGAGATATGTGTGGTGTGCAGAGAGAGGGAACCACACGGGCATGTGTGGTGTGCAGAGAGAAGCAGAGCACATGAGATATGTGTAGTGTGCAGAGAGAGGGAACCACACAGGGCATGTTTGGTGTGCAGCGAGAGTGGAAGCAGAAGGCACACGGGTGGTGCATGGAATGAGAGAACCAGGTGGGATCATGTGTGGTGTGCAGAGCAAAGGGAAGCAGATGGGGACATGTGTGGTGTGCAAGTGAGGGGGACTAGATGGAAGCATGTGTAGTATGCAAATGAGGGAAACCAGATTAATCCATGTGTGGTGTGCAAGTGAGGGGACCAGATGAATCCATTTTTTATTTTTTTTTTAAACTTTATTTATTGGTTTTCAACAATATGTAATCATTACATCAGAATCAAGAATAGACAGACATTTCAGTTTGTATCATCAAGTAATAGTCAATACAGTCCAAAGAAGTGTAGTAAGAAAGAAAAAGAAAAGGTCCTATTCGTCATGTCGTTGTTTCTGGGCTCCCTTAATTACATCAAACTTCACATCTTACAACTCTTTATGTCTACAATCCTGGGTTATTCAAAAGGGGGAGTCAACGAGTGCACATATAGTATGGATCCAGAATCCAGTAGGCATATATCCACTCTCTTATAGTCACCCATAGACAAATGGAAGACAAGGTTAGCACAGTGTTACATCCTAGAGCAAAGGGCATTACATACACAAGTCACTTCCAGGGGCCTGTGTCTCCGTTTCCACACTAATGTCTGCAGTAGTATCTGAAGGCCGGACAGCAAGGTAAGCCTTCAGGGGATCCCAAATGTCTGTGGGGCGGGAAGACACGGGGAGTAGCTCAGCATAAGAACACAATTGTTCTTGACAATATGTGAGATCGGAGAGCCAGTCCTTAAACTTTGGAGCCCTGCCCCTGCCCCATCTGCAAGCGATACAGCGCTTAGCCATTAGTAAAGCAAGGGATATGAAGCGACGGTGGGGCTTCGCCACCTGTGCAGTGTAGCCTAGTAATGCCGTCAGTGGAGTGGGCACCAAGGGAAGGGCTGTCATCTGTGTTAGGGCCTCAAAGACCTGCCTCCAGTATTCATTCACCCCTGGCAATCCCAGGCCAGATGAAAAAAATCTGCTCCTGCGCTTCTGCATCTGTCACAACGGTCCGATTCCCTCAATTTATATTTATACATTAGATGAATCCATTTGTTGTGTGCAATTGAGGGGACCAGATGAATCCATGTGTGGTGTGCAAGTGAGTGTGACTAGATGGAAGCATGTGTAGTGTGCAAATGAGGGGAACCAGATGAATCTATGTGTGGTGTGCAAGTGCGGGGACCAGATTGGAGTACAAGTGGTGTGCAGAGTGAGGGAAAAGCAAATGCTGGCATGTGTGGTGTCAGAGTGAAGGGAAGCTGAAGGAGATGTGTGGTGTGCAGAATATAGAGAGCAGATGGGTGTTTGTGTAGGGTGCAGAGTGCGGGATCCAATGGAGGCATATGTGGTGTGCAGAGTGGGGGATGGGATGTGTCTGGTGTGCAGTGTGTGATTTTATATTCAATTTGTATCGTTCATCGAGGACGAGAATAAAGCTCTTCCAATGACTACAAGACAACAGTTCACCACAAAAAATAAATGTGCTTATATCTGAGTCAATCGTGAAAATATCTTAATGTTGTTATATGGTATTATCGAACCTTAATTGTGCCAGCTGAACCTGAAGAATCTGACAATTACACAAAAGCAATCAATCAGATTGAAAGAAAAGCCCAGGACAGAGGTGGCTGGAGAGTCCTGGTTGATGGCCTACACCCCACGATGGATAGTAGACATAAGTAAGTATGAATCAAGTACTAGTAAGGACATCACAACCCATCCTTTCCTTCGGGGTGTAATGGCCCCCAACATAAATGGCACTTTCCGTGGCATCCTGTATGAGTGATAAGGTCCATCTGAGTACAATGGCCCTAACTCAGAGCCAAGGAAGTTTAATTGTGACCAGAATGACGTAGAGAGGGCCAGGAGGGCTACAGCAAGCTGCTTACATAACAAGCATTGTCACTGACCACAGCATTCCAAGTACTTATCCCAGATGGATGTTTTGGAACATTATGGAGCCTAAAAATATCTCAGCTGCATGGAATTCTTTACTTTTGCTAATAATGTCGATTTACTTTTATTTTAGGAAACCCTGCTGATTGCAAACTTTAGTCTCTCCGTTTATTTGGTATTTACAGTTCAGTGAAACAGGGCTGATGATATTGGTGCCCTGCGGCGACCTAGGGCCATATGTATCAAGCTAAATTGCGATCGCAATTTAGCAGTGTGCAATGTATCACACAAAAAAACCCACTCGCAAAATAAGGAATCGCAAAATTTGCGATTCCCTATTTTGCGAATGCATTTAAGGAATCGCAAATTGCGATTCCTTAAATGCAATGTAAGAAGCACAAAAAAGTGCAATTTGGCCTTAAGGAATCGCAAATTACCACAAACTTCAAGTTGGTGGTAATTTGCGATTTCTTTGAAAAATTAACTTTTTTCATTTTCCAAAGTGCCATGTGGCGCACATACATGCCATTAGGGCATGTATGTGTGCCACATGTGCACACATGCACATTTCAGGGTGCAACAGGGTGTCCTTTTGACACCCTTGCACCCTTGAAATTGCATTCGCAATTTGCGAGTACCTAATGGGTACTCGCAAATTGCGAATGTCTTCACATTCATTCCTATGGGCCTCTAGGAATGTCAGGGAATCGCAAAATATTTGCGAATTTTTATTTACATCTCGTTTTGCGATTCTCAAATAGCGATTCTCTAAAAATCACTATTTGAGAATCGCAAAACGATTGTTTGATACATATGGCCCCTAGATATTTGTGTTTGGAACCGTGTCTAGGACTCCAGCTACAATACTGTCGCCTGATGTGCCTCTGGCAGTAAGCCGTGAGTTTCAAAGCAGGAAGGGGGGTGATAACTTCAGCCTTCTTCAGACCACCTAGGAGATTGGGGCATGGATTAGCAAATTTTGTGGCACAAAATGGGAAATTTTGTGGCACGTAATTACATTTTTGTGGCATTTTTTGCAGCAATTTATATTGCTTAAATGAATTCCTTATTAGCCTTAAAAAGTGGAAACTGCTCCATTAGAGCATTTCACTTTGAAAACAAAATCTTTCAAGCATTAGGCGTGATTTTGTGCTATACATTCCTAGGCGTTAATTTCTAACGCATAGGTTAATCCAAGCACAATGATTCATGGCTTCTGCCCGCAGCTGCCCACCCCTTCTTCTGCCCCCAACAAATCTTGACAGGGTGTGGGAAAGTGTCTGACTGGAGTGCTGCTGATTGCCCGACCATCAGGAACCAGACAGTGGCTAACAGCAGGATCCTGGCAAGGGAGTGGGTGAGTGCCTGACAAGAGTGCTACTGAGTGCCTGACCATCAGGAACCAGACAGTGACTAACAGCAGGATCCTGGCAAGGGAGTGGGTAAGTGCCTGACAAGAGTGCTACTGAGTGACCGACCATCAGCAACCAGACAGTGATCAGCAGCAGGATCCTGGTGAGGGTGTGAGTAAGTGTCTGACGGGAGTGCTACTGAGTGCCCGACCATCATGAACAAGACTGTGACTAACAGCAGGATCCTTGTGAGGGAGTGGGTAAGTGTCTGACGGGAGTGCTACAGAGTGCCCGACCATCATGAACAAGACTGTGACTACAGCAGGATCCTGGCGAGGGAGTGGGTAAGTGCCTGGCAGGAGTGCTGCTGAGTGCCCGACCATCATGAACAAGACTGTGACTAACAGCAGGATCCTGGCGAGGGAGTGGGTAAGTGCCTGGCAGGAGTGCTGCTGAGTGCCCGACCATCATGAACAAGACTGTGACTAACAGCAGGATCCTGGTGAGGGAGTGGGAAAGTGCCTGACAGGAATGCTGCTGATTGCCCGACCATCAGTAGCCAGACAATGACTAACAGCAGGATCCTGGAGAGGGTGTGTGTAAGTGTCTGACGGGAGTGCTACTGAGTGCCTGACCATCAGGAACCAGACAGTGACTAACAGCAGGATCCTGGAGAGGGTGTGTGTAAGTGTCTGACGGGAGTGCTACTGAGTGCCTGACCATCAGGAACCAGACAGTGACTAACAGCAGGATCCTGGAGAGGGTGTGTGTAAGTGTCTGACGGGAGTGCTACTGAGTGCCTGACCATCAGGAACCAGACAGTGACTAAAAGCAGGATCGTGGCGAGGGAGTGGGTAAGTGTCTGACGGGAGTGCTACTGAGTGCCTGACCATCATGAACAAGACTGTGACTAACAGCAGGATCCTGGCGAGGGAGTGGGTAAGTGCCTGGCAGGAGTGCTGCAGAGTGCCCGACCATCATGAACAAGACTGTGACTAACAGCAGGATCCTGGCGAGGGAGTGGGTAAGTGCCTGGCAGGAGTGCTGCTGAGTGCCCGACCATCATGAACAAGACAGTGACTATCAGCAGGATCCTGGCGAGGGAGTGGGTAAGTGCCTGACAGGAGTGCTGCTGAGTGCCTGACCATCATGAACAAGACTGTGACTAACAGCAGGATCCTGGTGAGGGAGTGGGAAAGTGCCTGACAGGAATGCTGCTGATTGCCTGACCATCAGCAACCAGACAGTGACTAACAGCAGGATCCTGGCAAGGGTTTCGGTAAGTGCCTGACAGGAGTGCTGCTGAGTGCCCAGGTATGGGTAAGTGCCTGCTGCTGTGACTAACAGCAGGATCCTGGCTGAGGGTGTGGGTAAGTGCCTGACAAGAGTGCTGCTGAGTGCTTGACCATCAGGAACTAGGTAGTGACTAACAGCAGAATCCTGGCGAGGGTGTGGGTACGTGCCTGACGGGAATGCTGCTGAGTGCCCGACTATCAGGCACCAGGCAGTGACCAGTAGCGGCTGGTTTGTTGACAAAGTGGTGGGCAGGAGTAAGGTGGGGAACAAAAGGGGGTCAGAAGAGGGAAACAAAAAAAATAAAACTGTTACCTTTCTCACCACATCGCGCCCCTCTCTTTGGCAGGCGCCGGCTCCCAGAGTGCACTGCGGCCAATCCTGACGCAGCTTTCATGCTGCCGAAAGCAGCATCAGGATTGGCCTAAGCACCAAGCATTTCCTCTCCCAGCGAGACTGGGAGCCTGTGCCTCCTCTCTCCAACCCGGCAACATAACTGGGGTTGAAGAGAGCTTCAGGGCGCATGACGGTTTGGCCGGCCAGACCGTGATGCGCACTGAATAGTAGTTCCCAACACTCCCCCTCCAGCCTGTCATCAGTCTAGCCCCACCCCCAAGCCTCAGCTCCATAAGAAAAATAAAACGATAATAAACAAGGGTTTATTATCATTTTATTTTTCATTTTTTCGGCTGCTAGCAGGTGGGGCTACAGTCCTCTGCCATAGCGGAGGAGCCGCCCCTGGCAGTGACTGACAGCAGGATCCGGTGCAGCCTCAGAAATCTAAAGGGAGGCATCCAAGCAGGTGGGTGAGGAGCGAGGTGCAGCAAGTTACTGTTCTTTTCAACAAGAGTTAAGCTGCAAGAAAGCACTGAGTGTGCCATGGCAGCCATGAGCTATTATGAATCAAAAAGAGGGGGACTAGGAGCCAGATTAAGGTCCAGTACCCGTGCTCCTCACTATAATTGACATGTCTAATCAGTTTGGGTACTTGTTCCTATGCGGAGAGGGTATAGAAAACGTTAAAGAAAAGATGTGGTTGGAATATATAGTTCCGGGGGGATCTTCCTTATTTGAAAGTGTTGCCCTCACACAACCTTGTGGGTGTCATGCTTCATCATTGGGTGTTTTGCTCCTCATGGGGCCGATGCCGCAATGCCACATGGGCCCCACGAGAGGGCTCTATGTCGAGATCTTTTCTTGTATCAGCCATGATGGTGCATGCGGGTGTGTGGGGTATAATGTGTACGGTGGAGAGTGTGATCTTAAAATTACCTAAAGGAGATCAAATTTTATTCAGAGACCCTTCGGTAAAGGTAAAAACTAAGGGGTATATTCACAAGAACGTGTGCTAAACATCTCCAAAAAATGTTAACCAACTTTACACATCGAAGCCTATCGCGGGAAAATAACCCTGTGTTAACGTGGAATTCACAACACGGTGGTACCATGCGATAGTCCCCCGAAAACGCGGCCAATGTCCACGATACAACCACCGCGATGGAGATAAAAACACAAACCCTAATGCGTAAAAAGACGCGATGTGCCCAAACGCGATAAGAAAACAGTGACAACCAGCGAGAGGCCAGCAACACCCACGCGTAATGCGGGAAAAAGCACAAGAACAGCATACGGAAAATGCCACTAAAACGAAATCAACTGCGGAGTACCACGGATGCACCCTGACCGACTGCAGGGGACAACATGAACCCCACAATCCCCACGGAGGAACACCCAGGAATACAGGGCTCGTGGAAGGGCAATGAGAAGAGGAAGAGGAAGACGGGGTACAGTCACCCGATTATCGCCACGGATGAGACAGAACACCACCACCAACTGTACGTCATCTCCAACCTGTCATTGGCAACAAAGAGGCAAAGATGGCACACCACCTCGGACCATGTGAATGCCGTCGCATGGCAGAGGAGGACAATGGAAGAGCACAAGAGGCGCTGGACTGATGTGAATGGCAAACCCAAGCAGAAACACGCTGCCAACACGAAAGCAGCAACGCACCCCGGAGGAGGGGGGCCAGCAGAACACCAGGAGCTGAATGACATGGAGAAGATGGTGGCCAAAGTCACCAGTAGGGACACGGTGACATGAGTTGGTGATCTGGACACTGCCCAACATGACCCAACATTACATCAACATGGTGCGTAGTGACCTGGGAGTGGGGGGACGGGGGGAGATGGGCACAATGGCACACATGCACAATCAAGCAGGGCACACTGCACACCCACAATGACTCTGGATCATGTCCCTGATCCCACGGCAACACTTCAGCACACACACAAACACCAAGTAGTCCCACGAACACCATGTGCCCAAAGGGGCACCCACCCAACACATCAACATTCACACAACCAACACATGCCCATGTGCGAAACACAGCAAACATGCACATACGTCAGCCACACTGACAATGCAAGAGACACCACATGACGAGTAGCTTGGCTGCAGTCCTATCATCATGGCAATGTACACGGCACGACACTGAGGTGGCTGAGTGCGGACAACACCCGAAAAGGAGCAGGTCACACTCGGACACAACTACTTGCACAAACAACCCCTGACGTCAACGACACATCTGCGGACAAACCATGCCCAAGAGTCACAACTCGACAAAGAGCACAAGTTACCCAAGTCTGCAACATCTCAGCACCGTGGAAGCACAGAACTGACAGGCACACCGCATGAAAGGGATCAGTGGCAGACAAATCAGAGCCGCAGGAGCGAATCACCCACCGTGCAGCATACGCACATAAGTATAAGTGCACCTCGATATTGACAACATCCCGGTACAAACAGCAACACCTCCACAACAGAACACAGGACACAACTGGTGCCGCAAATGTGCACAACATGGCAAATCACATCTGGCACAGCAGGAAACTGTGACATGACAATGTACAAGTTCAACCTGTAACCTGCAAATATGTTTTATTCACACATGCTGTGCTTGTGGACATTTTGTACTGTCCCATGATTGCCAGGGACGGCCACAATGTGACGTTCTCATGAGAAGAAATTGGCAATGATGGTGTTCCTACGGGCCATTCCTGCCGCAGCTGCAGTGGGATGTGGGCCACCTGCCCCATCGTCCCCATCATCGTCCGGTACTTCTGGAACTGGGATCCATGGGGCATTGGTGCATACACAGATGTTGTGCACCACACAACATGCAACGATCATCTTGCACACGATGTCCGGGCTGTACAGGAGCTTTCCACCTGTGCCGTCCAGGCACCTGAAACGTGACTTCAACACGCCAAATATGTGTTCAACGATGCCCCTGGTGCGTATGTGGGCCGCATTGTACTGCCTCTGGGCGGGTGTGTTCGGGTCTCGGAGGGGTGTCATCATCCAAGGGCAGAGTGCATATCCTTGATCACCTGGGACAGTGCAGAGAGAAAAGAGTCAATACTTGGTTCGGCATGATGTGATGGCAGGCCCACTGATCCAGTGACGCCTGTGCTGGCTGTGCGTGGGGTGAGTGTAAGCCAGCCCTCAGGGAGTAGCTGGTGCTGGCAACAACTCCAACAGTCATCAGACACTCAGAAATGCAATGTCAGAACAACAAGGGAGCATGACTTGAGTCGCACAGGGTTAGTGGCCCCGGATGCACAGCGGCCGACACGGGCCTACCGCCACGGGACACTGAGATGCGGGAGACTGGGGTAGGGTCATGAGGGCAGAGCAGAGTCTCGTATGTCTCAGAGGTGCCTTTCGCGGAGTGTCTCGGGGGAGAATGGGAGGTGTACCCCCAGGGCATGATGCAGAGGGCACATGCCAGCTGTGTCCGGCAACATGGCGGATATGAATGCCACAGACTCATGCCAGACACCAAGTCCGTACCTGCCCGTTGCTGATGACAACCCCCAGGCCACAGGCTCAGACACCAACGATGTTCCGTAGGAGGCTGACGGTCACTCACGGCGCACAGGGTTAGTGGCACCAGGTCAGTCCTTGCTACTGGTTGACCTCCTCCGTAACCGTGATCCGTGTTTCCACTGGACTCTGACGCATCTCCCTCTCAGTCCTCCCCTGCGTACACTGGCATGGACCCTGCCATTAATTAATGATGACTCAGTTCAAGATGTGGGACATGCTGGAATGCAGTCTAGTCCGGCTGCAGCGGTGGAGTATGTCAACGAATGGGGACCCCTGGGGGCCTGTGTCAGGGAGGACAGCAATGGCCTGAGGAGGCCGCCAAGGTCGCGGGCATGGGTCTTGGAGCTAGCACCGGCACGAGGTAGGCCCTCTTTGACACATGACGGTGTCGGCAGGTGAGCAGTGCGGCCTTGGAGCGCTGGGGCGGGCAGGCCTGGTCTGGGTATCAGCGTCCTGGGGTCCAGCAGGCACACAGGCTCGCAGGCCCCGTTGCTCACGGCGTCGGCCTCGTGGCGGACTGCGAGGCGCTGCCCTGGCAGTGACGTTGGCCTTTCCGGGAGTGAACCACGCTCTGCGCCACCGGGTTTTTGTCCACACCCCTGCGCAGGCCTGGCGTACTCCGGCCCCACCCACTACGCTCACGCACACAGGGGGGGACGCAGCAAGCGACATTTCCGCGATCTGACCCACGGCCTGGGGTGACATGGTTGCGTCCACTGTTCACTACTCTCCAGTCACCAGCAGTTGATGTCTGCATGGACATATCTGTGGTTTGCATACCCATGTCTGTCCAGCACATCCACGCCTCACTTGTCGTTATGTACATTCCCATTCACGGGTCACTTGCATCCTTCGCACATGGCTGCATTCCGCATCTCCACACGTTCAGCTGTTGTGTGGCTGTGGTGCCATGATATAGCTGTATTGTGTGCAGGGGAAGCCCAGGATCACCATGGAGTTGTGTTGTCGGGTCTGGTAGGTGGGCATGTTGATTGACATGTTGTATGTGGTTTGGTCACGTGTGCATTCCCACAGTTGTGCGTTGTGTGATGGTGGCTTTGAGGTGTGTTGATTTGGCACTTACCAACGAGCAGTCCAGTTCCATAGATGCCATCCAGGAAGCGCTGGTTGATGATGGACTGTCGGAAGATGTAGGAATCGTGCACACTGCCTGGGTAGTTTGCGACGACATTGGTGAACATTCCCCGGTGGTCCACTATTGCCTGCACATTGATGGAATGCGTGTGCTTTCGGTTGCGGTAGTTGTTAGAAATGGGGGTCTCTCGTTGGCAGTGGCTGGCCCCTGTCCAAGTAGGGACCCTTCTTCCTAAGTCAGGGTAAGAGGGCCACACCCTTTGATAACCCCTGCTCAACCCTGTGGTAACGTAGCACGAGCAGTTAGGCTTATCTCAGAGGCAGTGTGTGAAGCATCTATGACTATACACAGTAACACAGTGAGGAACAATACAAAGGGACACCACACAAGTAGTTATAAAAAATAAGTATCTTTATATATAGACTTAACACAAGACCAATAACGATAAAAAGCCACAATACTGTCAAATAGGATCAATCAATCAATCAATCAATCACAGAATTTGTAGAGCGCACTACTTACCCGCGAGGGTCTCAAGGCGCTGGGGAGAGGGAAGGGGGGGGATGCTGCTACTGGTCGAACAGCCAGGTCTTGAGTAGCCTCCTGAAGGTCAGCAGGTCTTGGGTCTTTCGTAGGCTTAGTGGAAGGGTGTTCCAGGTCTTGGCGGCGAGGTGTGAGAAGGATCTGCCGCCGGTGGTTGTTCTTCGAATGCGGGGGACGGTGGCGAGGGAGAGGTCAGCGGAGCGGAGCTGGCGGTTGGGGACGTAGAAGAAGAGTCGTCTGTTGAGGTAGGCAGGGCCAGTTTTGTGGAGTGCCTTGTGTGCATGGATGAGGAGTTTGAAGGTGATCCTCCTGTCGACGGGGAGCCAGTGCAGGTTCCTCAAGTGGGGGTGATGTGGCTGTGGCGTGGTACGTCGAGGATCAGTCGTGCGGAGGCGTTTTGTATGCGTTGCAGTCGCTTGATGAGCTTGGCCGGGGCTCCCGCGTAGAGGGCGTTCCCATAGTCCAGTCTGCTACTGACGAGGGCCTGGGTGACTGTTCTTCTTGTGTCTGTCGGGATCCACCTGTAGATCTTGCGAAGCATGCGGAGGGTGTTGAAGCAGGAGGAGGAGACTGCGTTGACTTGCTTGGCCATGGAGAGCGTTGAGTCGAGGATGACTCCCAGGTTGCGTGCGTGGTCGGTGGGTGTCGGGGCTGCTCCCAGCGTCGTTGGCCACCAGGAGTCGTCCCAGGCTGAGGGGTTGGAGCCGAGGATGAGGACCTCCGTTTTGTCCATGTTCAGCTTTAGTCGGCTGATCTTCATCCAATCGGCGACGGCCTTCATTCCTTCATGGAGTTTGGCTTTGGCGGCGAGGGGTCCTTGGTGAGGGAGAGGATCAGTTGAGTGTCGTCGGCATAGGAGATAATGTTGAGGTCGTGTTGTCTGGCGATGCGTGCGAGCGGGGCCATGTAGATGTTGAACAGTGTTGGGCTGAGGGACGATCCCTGGGGTACGCCGCAGATGATCTCGGAGGCTTCGGATCGGAAAGGTGGGAGGCGGACTCTCTGGGTTCTGCCGTCGAGGAAGGAGGTGGTCCATTCCAGGGCCTTGTCTCGGATCCCTGGGTCGTGGAGGCGTGCGCGTAGAGTGCGGTGGCAGACAGTGTCGAAGGCGGCGGAGAGGTCCAGCAGGATGAGGGCTGCGGTCTCACCATTGTCCAGCAGGATCCTGATGTCGTCGGAGGCGGCGATGAGGGCAGTCTCAGTGCTGTGGTTGCTGCGGAACCCTGATTGGGATGGGTCCAGGATGCTGTTTTCTTCGAGGTATCGGGTTAGCTGTTTGTTGACGATCTTCTCGATGACCTTGGCTGGGAACGGAAGCAGAGAGATGGGCCGGAAGTTCTTGAGGTCTCTCGGGTCCGCCTTGGGTTTTTTGAGTAGGGCGTTGATCTCTGCGTGTTTCCAGCTCTCTGGGAAGGTCGCGGTCTCGAAGGAGAGGTTGATGATGTTGCACAGGTGGGGTGCGATGGAGCTGCTGGCTTTGTTGAAGATGTGGTGCGGGAAAGGGTCTGACGGGGAGCCGGAGTGTATTGTGCTCATGGTCTTGATGGTGTGCTCGATGTTCACGCTGGCCCAGGCTGGCAGGGGGTCGTGGTCGATGGTGTGTGGCGGGTCTGGTGTATCGATCTTAGTTGGGGTTGTCTGGGTGTTGAAGCTGTCGTGGATGTCGGCGATCTTGCGGTGAAAAGAAGGTGGCGAGGGAATCGCACAGGGGTTGCGACGGCGGGATGTCGTTGGTGTTGGAGCTGGGATTGGAGAGTTCCTTCATGATGTTGAAAAGCTCCTTGCTGTTGTGTGCGTTGTTGTCGAGGCGGTCTTTGAAGGAGATTCTCTTGGCGGACCTGATGAGGTGGTGGTGGTTACGGATGGCGTCTTTGTGGGCTGTGTGGCTGTCCGGTGTCTTATCGCTGTGCCATTTCTTCTCTAGTTTCCGGCAGGTACGCTTGGAAGCTAGGAGTTCCGAGGTGAACCAGCTGGCTCTTTTGGTGGTGTCGCTGTAGGTGAGCTTTTTCAGCGGGGCGAGGGTGTTGGCACAGTCGTCCATCCATCATCTGAGGTTGCAGGCAGCGTCGTCGGTGTTGGATGGGTCAGAGGGAGGGCTGAGAGCGAGGGTTGCCCGGAGTTGGTCTTCGGTGACTTTGCTCCAGCAGCGGCGTGGGATCTGTTGGGTGCGGTGGTGTGTGGTGGGTTTCTGGAAGGTGAAATGGATGCAGCGGTGGTCGGTCCAGAGGAGTTCCGTGGTGTGGCTGAAGGAGACGTGGGAGCTTGAGGAGAAGATGGGGTCAAGCGTGTGGCCGGCGCAGTGGGTCGGTGTTGTGACGAGCTGGCTCAGGCCGAGGTTGGCGAGGCTGTCGATCAGGGTGGTGGAGTTGCTGTCGTTGTTGTTCTCCAGGTGAAAGTTCAGGTCTCCGAGGAGGATGTAGTCGGTAGAGGTCAGGGCGTGCGTGCTGATGAAGTCGGCGATGGAGTCGCTGAACTGGGGTCGGGGGTCTGTAGACAAGGGTGCCTCAAAGGGTGGTGTTGGGGTCCGTGTGGATCTGGAAGTGCATGTGTTCGGCGGTGCTGAGCGTGTCGTCGGTGCTGGTCGAGACCCTGATGGTGTTCTTGTGGACGATGGCGATTCCTCCTCCTACTGCGTTGATGCGGTCTCTGCGGGTGATCTTATAGCCGTCTGGGATGGCTATGGCGATGTCGGGGCGGAGGAGTCGTTCATCCAGGTCTCTGTCAGGAAGGCGACGTCTGGTGATGATGTGTCGAGCAGGTCCCAGAGCTCGACGGCGTGTTTGCGTGCGGAGCGGGTGTTCAGTAGGATGCACCGGAGGTGGTTGAGGTCCTTCTTGGCGGGCGCCTCGGTGGCTCTGAGGCTGGTGTAGCTGCAGTTCCGGCAGGTGAAGGGACCATGGGTGCGTTTCGGGGCGGCCTTGAAGCAGTTGTGCGTCCGTCTGGGGTTGAGAGCGTGGAGTGTGGTGGCATCGTATCGGCGTCGGTCCTCGAGGCTGGAGCGGGGGGCGCGCGGCCCAGGGGTTCTGGCGCTGGGCGCGGTCCAGTCGCGGACGGGCGCAGACGGGCTTACCTTAGGCGCGGCCGCACAGCGGCCGCCATATATGGGGAGGTGGGAGGGAGGAGCAGCTGGGAGGCAGGGGCAGCGAATGGGCAGTCTGGGGGGCGGGGCCGCAGGGGACGCAGCGGCGGGAATGGAGAGAGGCAGCGGGGACACAGAAGGCAAAATGGAGAGAAAACAAGCAAAGAAATACGGGCACAGTACAATGGGGCAGCGAGGGGCACAGATGGAAAAATGGAGAGAAAACAAGCAGAGAAATACGGGCACAGTACAATGGGGCAGCGAGGGGCACAGAAGGAAAAATGGAGAGAAAACAAGCAGAGAAATACGGGCACAGTACAATGGGGCAGCGAGGGGCACAGAAGGAAAAATGGAGAGAAAACAAGCAGAGAAATACGGGCACAGTACAATGGGGCAGCGAGGGGCACAGAAGGAAAAATGGAGAGAAAACAAGCAAAGAAATACGGGCACAGTACAATGGGGCAGCGAGGGGCACAGAAGGAAAAATGGAGAGAAAACAAGCAGAGAAATACGGGCACAGTACAATGGGGCAGCGAGGGGCACAGAAGGAAAAATGGAGAGAAAACAAGCAGAGAAATACGGGCACAGTACAATGGGGCAGCGAGGGGCACAGAAGGAAAAATGGAGAGAAAACAAGCAGAGAAATACGGGCACAGTACAATGGGGCAGCGAGGGGCACAGAAGGAAAAATGGAGAGAAAACAAGCAGAGAAATACGGGCACAGTACAATGGGGCAGCGAGGGGCACAGAAGGAAAAATGGAGAGAAAACAAGCAGAGAAATACGGGCACAGTACAATGGGGCAGCGTGGGCACAGAAGGAAAAATGGAGAGAAAACAAGCAGAGAAATACGGGCACAGTACAATGGGGCAGCGAGGGGCACAGAAGGAAAAATGGAGAGAAAACAAGCAGAGAAATACGGGCACAGTACAATGGGGCAGCGAGGGGCACAGAAGGAAAAATGGAGAGAAAACAAGCAGAGAAATACGGGCACAGTACAATGGGGCAGCGGGGGCACAGAAGGAAAAATGGAGAGAAAACAAGCAGAGAAATACGGGCACAGTACAATGGGGCAGCGAGGGGCACAGAAGGAAAAATGGAGAGAAAACAAGCAGAGAAATACGGGCACAGTACAATGGGGCAGCGAGGGGCACAGAAGGAAAAATGGAGAGAAAACAAGCAGAGAAATACGGGCACAGTACAATGGGGCAGCGAGGGGCACAGAAGGAAAAATGGAGAGAAAACAAGCAGAGAAATACGGGCACAGTACAATGGGGCAGCGAGGGGCACAGAAGGAAAAATGGAGAGAAAACAAGCAGAGAAATACGGGCACAGTACAATGGGGCAGCGGGGGCACAGAAGGAAAAATGGAGAGACAAAAAGCAAAGAAATACGGGCACCGAGGCCACAAGCGGAGGGGCGAGCTTACCAGCAGCAGCAGCGGGCGGACAACACAGGCGGAGCTGTGTGGTGGGGGAGCGACCTACCTGGCAAGGTCAAGGGTCGCTCTTGGAATGCTGCAAAAATAGTTCAAAGTGCGCAAAGAGGAGTTCAGTTCAAAGCAGTGGTCTCTGCGACCCTTTTACTTACAAAGTACCTGGATTTCGTAGCAAAGTCAACAAATTGTCGCAAAGAAGCTGTAGCGATGAATTGCTGCACGCGAGGCCGGCGATGCGATAAATCCTTGCCGCGAGGGAGGATGATGCGCCGATCTGCTGATACGTGTGGAGACGATGCGACAAACTTCTGCACGCTAGACCGTTGGTGCGATGACTCCTTGCCGCGAGGGAGGAGGCGAGGCGACGATCCTGTTGCGTGTGCGATCGGGTTGCGATGCGAAGAAATGGCGCTCCGCGAGGGAGCGACGATCCTGATGCGATGCGATGAAAATGGCGGACGCCCGGCGTCCGCGCCGCGATGTCGTGAAGTGATGATCTTGATGCGATGAGTCGATCTTTGGTTGCGAGCACTCGGCGGCAGCAGCGCGATGATTTTCCGGGTGCTTTCGGCTGCGGCAGCTCGCAAACGTGCGTTAGCGACGATTTCAGCACTCTCTTCTCTGTAGTAGAACTAGAGGCCCTGGGACTCACAGGAGCCTCACCTGCAGATAGAAATCCTCGCTGGGAGGAATCAGGAGGCTGGTGGTGAAGTCTGATGTGCCTGAGACTTCAACAGGAGGCTAGCTCTCTCCTAGCCCTTGGGTGATTGCTTTAGCAAGATTAATAAAAGTTCTCTCAAAGTCCTTTTCCTCTTCTTCCAAGTCCAATGGTAACCACTGCAGGCCAATCCAAGAAACAGCACACAAGCACAAGGATAGTCACCTCCTGCAGATTCCTTCAGTTACACGGACAGAGATTCGTCTTGACGTCCAGGAGCAACACCACTTTGTAGGGGTTTCAGCACAGATATTTATACCCCAAAAGTCTTTGTTCTCAAAAGCTACAAGTCACTGAGCCTAGCCAGAACCAGTTCTGTTCTGTTCTGGAGCACTTTGTTTACCAGGCTGCATCCTTCCTTTCAGGAAGAGGGGGTCTGCTATCAGACGCACAGTAGGAGGTGAAGCCATCATTCACCTTGCCAGGCACAGCCCTATTCAAGTCAAGGAGCTACCCCTCCCCATACTCCAAACGCAGTCTCTCTATTCAACCCAGGTCTGGCTCAGCCTGCCCTGTCCCTCCAAAACCAGACAGCCAATACACATAACAGCAGAGCACACTGGAGGGCTTAGGCAAGAAAATACCTACTTTCTAAAAGTGGTATTTTCAAACACAGAATATAAAAATAAACTTTACTAAAAGATGTATTTTAATATTCTGAGCTCAAGCATACTAAATTCGTTTTTCTACCATGTTCCTGGGGTCAGTTAGGACTATAGAATGTAATAGCCACACTGCCCATCCTGGCCTATGGGGAACAGGTAGCCTTACAGTAGTGAAAAACGAAATTGGGTGTAATTCACTACCAGGACATGCTATACACACCAAGGCATGTCCTACCTTACACATACAAAGCACCCTGCCATAGGGGTGACTTGCATGATGCCAAGGGAAGGTTCAGGGGCTGGGAAGTGGGTGCACTTCACAGCCAAGATGGCAGTTCTGGACTGCACACAGACTCTGCAGTGGCAGGTCTGAGACACACTTTACAAGCTGCTTCTGTGGGTGGCGCAAACCAGCGCTGCAGGCCCACGGCAGCATTCGGTTTACCAGCCCTGGGCACTCACAGGCCACGCTACTAGGGACTAACAGGTAAACCAAATAAGCCAATCAGGGATATATCAATTCACATGTCATATTTACACAGGGAGCATCCGCGCTGTGGCACTGAAGGGCAGTGGCACAGCTCCCAGAGCATCTAACACCAGCAAAACGGAGGAGACAACAGCGAAAAATGGAAGGGAGACACACGCCAATGGTGCCAGGTCTAACAGTAGTGGTCTGCAGTATCCGCAGGGGGCACAAGTGGGACATGTGTGCAGTCAATGGCCCCCAACACGTGTGGGAAGCTAGCAAAGGCGTAGAAGCCTTGCTTTGTCTCCAGCTGTTCCTGCGCAGTGTGGGGGAAGTGAAGGTACTGGGGTATAACGCTGATGATGGCATCCAGGACAGGTGTGATGAACTTTGATAGGGCTGGCTGTGAGACTCCTCCGACTCTGGCAGTTGTTGGTTGGAAGGTACCAGAGGCCAACAGGTGCAGCACAGCCAGCAGCTTTGTCTGCGGAGGGATGTTGGTTCTCCGCTGGGTTGGGACCGTCAACCTGTGGGCGATGTGGGTCATGATGCGGATGATGGTTGTCCTTTTGAGCCTGTAGTGGGCAATGACTTCCTCTGGCGTTAGGTCTGTGAGACTGGTGCGTTTCGGTAGGTCCGCTGTCTTACTCTGCGCTGCCTCTGTGGTGGTCAGGGGGTGCGGGTCCGGGTCCTGGGGGTGGTGGCGGTCCTGGGGGTGGTGGCGGTGGGTGTTGTGGCCCTGTTGGGGCTCCGAGCTGCATGATGAGTAGCTCCATGGCGTCGTTTGTTCTTCGGGTGTGGCTGTGTGCTGGGCTCCGATGCCTACTGCAAGTAGTCGTCCGGCTTTACACCAGCAGGAGGCAGGTGTTAAATACATGCTGCTACCGCGGCTTATCGCGTGGTTTTGACTTGCATCGCAGATCTGGCAGTTCGTTGTGAAAGTGGTGTTGTGGTGTTTTCTTGAGTTTTTGCACGGGAACGCCTACTCTGCATCTCATTAGGGTTAGTTGGTGGTGTCCTCCCTGGGGATAAGTTTTGGGGCAGTTATCGCGGGAACACTGGCGATGTCTGCAGTTTGCACCCGCTTGTGAATGGGGTGTTAAATCTATCTCCAATTTTGATGCGTTAAGGTGGAGATAAATCGGCGGTAGGTCCTTGTGAAAATGCCCCTAAGATGCGGTATGGTGCGCAAGGTTATGATACGCCACTACTCAGTGAGTGTGTTGTAGTGAACTATCGTGGTTTCACTATTCAGGTCGACATGTTTCACGCTATGTTGCTCCAGTACTGGATCCCTAGCGTTTCTTCAGGACCAAATAATATGTTCCCTTCCCCTGAATTAGGGTGGGTATCTAGAGTCTTATTATACTCAATGCCTGGTCGTGATACAGTAGATCCTAAGTATCTATTTCATGCTCACCCCCAGTACAAATCCATAAATCAACCTGGAGGAAAGAAGAAAGATATAGGGAAAGGACTTGAAAGATCCAAACAATCAATGTTTTCTTGTGGACGGCACATATGATGCACGTATGGTCTCTGCATATCATCGTATCATGCAGTGCCATGCTGTGTTGTCCGAGCTCTAGATTAGCTCTTCTATTGGTGAGTGACACCAGTGCCTAAATCACTTGTGAAATCACCATGTAACAAGAGTTATTAAAAAATATAAAAATAAAGACTACACAAACAGGAACTCACAACATACAGTGTTATTATTACAGATAAAAATGCATTCTCGTTACTGACTCCATGAGGCATTTGTATTATTTCTTACCTCTACTCATAGGCCATAATGTGCCCTAGGTCAAGGCAGGGGACTGCGAGATTTGTGCGGTGTCTGTAAAAGAATAATATCAATGGGGGGATCTTCCAAATAAGGAAGATCCCCCTGGAACCATATATTCCAACCACACCTTTTCTGTAACGTTTTCTATCCCATCTCCACATAGGAACAAGTACCCACACTGACTAGACGAGCCATGAGCTGTTACCATGAAAAGAAAACACCTGGCAGCACGTGGCAAGACTTCGCTTTTCTGAGGAGCACTCTTTACTCTTCTGCCACGGATGACAAGTATCATTCCTCAAGAGTGAGCTCTGTTGACCTCTCACTCGCACCAGATTGGATGTCACATATGGTGTAGACAGTGGCGTAGCACGGAGTGTAAGGGAAATGGGCCACCAATTGCTGGTTGGACAGAAATAACGAGCAATAATAGGGGTTCAGTGCACTCGCCTCTGGGCCATGGCACCACTGCTCCTGCTGCACAACTCATAACTATGCCTGATATTCCTTCTATGCAACATTTCTTTTCGTTTGAAGTCTGATCAGTTACAAAAAGCTGCAGAGTGCTGTACAGTGAAGCGGTCACATCTGTGAGCATCCTCTGGGGTAGGTTTGTGTTTGTACTTCTGGGTGCGTGCCCCTCCTTCTCACCTCATCACTGCCTCTCCATCAGTTCTTCATCACCATTCCGTTGACCCTCTGGGCTTTCGCAGCTTCATTCTCGGATGTTCCAAGGGTGGCCTCTGAGACACTAAGCTCCCCCAGCAGGAGCACTGGCACGGATCAGGGGTGGCTGGGCAGGGGTGGTGGGGGGGGGGAGGGGCAGTTGTCCCTCACGGCTGGTATTTCAGGAACAGGAAGCACCTAGGCTGAGGCTCCCCTGAGACAGTCACAATGCTGCAATGCAGCATTGTGATTGGTCTGAGCGCTATGGTTCGGCGCTCAGCCAGGGAATGGGAGCCTGGGCATGTTATCCACCGAGGCTGCAATGCAGGGTTGTGATTGGTCTGAGCGCTGTGGTTCGGCGCTCAGCCAGGGAATGGGAGCCTGGGCATGTTCTCCACCCAGGCTGCAATGCAGGGTTGTGACTGGTCTGAGCGCTGTGGTTCGGCGCTCAGCCAGGGAATGGGAGCCTGGGCATGTTCTCCACCCAGGCTGCAATGCAGGGTTGTGATTGGTCTGAGCGCTGTCGTTCGGCGCTCAGCCATGGAATGGGAGCCTGGGCATGTTCTCCACCCAGGCTGCAATGCAGCGTTGTGATTGGTCTGAGCGCTGTGGTTCGGCGCTCAGCCAGGGAATGGGAGCCTGGGCATGTTCTCCACCCAGGCTGCAATGCAGCATTGTGATTGGTCTGAGCGCTGTGGTTCGGCGCTCAGCCAGGGAATGGGAGTCTGGGCATGTTCTCCACCCAGGCTGCAATGCAGCGTTGTGATTGGTCTGAGCGCTGTGGTTCGGCGCTCAGCCAGGGAATGGGAGCCTGGGCATGTTCTCCACCCAGACTGCAATGCAGCATTGTGATTGGTCTGAGCACTGTGGTTCGGCGCTCAGCCAGGGAATGGGAGTCTGGGCATGTTCTCCACCCAGGCTGCAATGCAAGGTTGTGATTGGTCTGAGCGCTGTGGTTCGGCGCTCAGCCATGGTATGGGAGCCTGGGCATGTTCTCCACCCAGGCTGCAATGCAGTTTTGTGATTGGTCTGAGCGCTGTGGTTCGGCGCTCAGCCAGGGAATGTGAGCCTGGGCATGTTCTCCACCCAGGCTGCAATGCAGCGTTGTGATTGGTCTGAGCGCTGTGGTTCGGCGCTCAGCCAGGGAATGGGAGCCTGGGCATGTTCTTCACCCAGGCTGCAATGCAGCGTTGTGATTGGTCTGAGCGCTGTGGTTCGGCGCTCAGCCAGGGAATGGGAGCCTGGGCATGTTCTCCACCCAGGCTGCATGCAATGCAGCGTTGTGATTGGTCTGAACGCTGTGGTTCGGCGCTCAGCCAGGGAATGGGAGCCTGGGCATGTTCTCCACCCAGGCTGTAATGCAGCGTTGTGATTGGTCTGAGCGCTGTGGTTCGGCGCTCAGCCAGGGAATGGGAGCCTGGGCATGTTCTCCACCCAGGCTGCATGCAATGCAGCGTTGTGATTGGTCTGAGCGCTGTGGTTCGGCGCTCAGCCAGGGAATGGGAGCCTGGGCATGTTCTCCACCCAGGCTGCATGCAATGCATCCTGGGTGGAGGACATGCAAAGTGCGCAAGACTGTTTGGACGGCCTGAGACGGTGGCCAAACATTCATGCGCACTTAGGGAGTGCGCAGCGCTCCCCCCCCTGCTGTCAGCAGAGCAGCCCCGCCCGCCTGCAAAGCTGCCGCAGCAGGGAGAGAATAAAACGATAATAACCTCAAGTTATTATTATTTTATTTTCCCTTTATTTCACTGCTGCAAAGTACTGGGGTGACATCGAGACCCCAATGTTCTGTTAAAGCCCCAAGTTTCCAAGAACTGCCACACCTTTTGGTTTGAACTAAAATATTTTATTAATTTGCCCGTATCATCGCTGCTTGGGGATAAGGATGACTGGTGCTGCTGAATTACACCTGAGTACAATCTTGGTTAGACCCTCCGAGGGCTACAGCCGCCATCATTATTTGCAGTTCCCTCCCGATCTGTAGTAAGGGTGGCATTGGCAGAAATGCTGCTCTCGCTCTGATGTTTATATGTGTTACAAAATGCCACGTACGCTGTGCGTAATTCTGTCTTTCGATAAGTAGACAGGGGCTCATTTACAAGCCCCTTGCGCCGCCGGTGCGCCACTATTAATATGGGAAAAAGTGACGTACTGGCGGAGCAAGGGGCTTGTAAGTAATCCCCACAGTCTCTTAATCAAGCTGGTGTGTGCGTGAAAGAGGAATGGGGTCTGGTTGGAGATAAGAAATGGGACAGAGAAAGGGCAGAGCTGGGCCTCCCGGATTTACTGTTTTGCTGCACAGCTACAGCATGCAGCAAGCGGACGTGACGAGGACCCAACCTGGGAAGCAGGGCCCCTTAGAGGCACAGTCACAGAAGGGACCCTGTCTGTCTGTCTGTCTGATGAGAGGGGCAAATCAGCTGCCGGGCGCCCCGTGGGCACTCCGTCAGGTTACTACATCCTGGAACTGTCAATCAAAGGAGCATTAAAGCGCCCACCCTTCAGTATATGTCTATCGATTAAGTGGTTACAGCGGTTTCAACGGATAAGGGACGATGTCATTAGCAGTTTGGAGGGAGGGTGGGTGGCTTACACAAGGGTATCTGTAGCCCTCAGCACTGTCCCCTCCCCACCCCCCCCTCCAGCTCACCTAGGGCCCTGTACATGCAACAGCAGCAGGGCACATGTCTCATCTGCAAGATGGCCGTGATCCCCCCTGGCAGCACTCAGCACTGCCCTCCATTCCCCCTCACCCCCCCTCAGCACACCTAGGGCCCTGTAGATGCAGAAGCAACAGGGCACATGTCTCATCAGCAGGATGGCCGTGATACCCCTGGAAGCACTCAGCACTGCCCTCCATTCCCCTCACCCCCTCAGCACACCTAGGGCCCTGTAGATGCAGAAGCAACAGGGCACATGTCTCATCAGCAGGATGGCCGTGATACCCCTGGAAGCACTCAGCACTGCCCTCCATTCCCCCTCACCCCCTCAGCACACCTAGGGCCCTGTAGATGCAGAAGCAACAGAGCACATGTCTCATCAGCAGGATGGCCGTGATACCCCCTGGAAGCACTCAGCACTGCCCTCCATTCCCTCACCCCCCCCTCAGCACACCTAGGGCCCTGTAGATGCAACAGCAGCAGGGCACATGTCTCATCAGCAGGATGGCCGTGATCCCCCCTGGAAGCACTCAGCACTGCCCCCACATGTCTCATCAGCAGGACGGCCGTGATCCCTCCTGGAAGCTCTCAGCACTGCCCCCACATGTCTCATCAGCAGGACGGCCGTGATCCCTCCTGGAAGCTCTCAGCACTGCCCCCACATGTCTCATCAGCAGGACGGCCGTGATCCCTCCTGGAAGCTCTCAGCACTGCCCCCACATGTCTCATCAGCAGGACGGCCGTGATCCCTCCTGGAAGCACTCAGCACTGCCCCCACATGTCTCATCAGCAGGATGGCCGTGATCCCCCCTGGCAGCACTCAGCACTGCCCCCACATGTCCGCACTCAGCGCTGCCCCCACATGTCTCATCAGCAGGACGGCCGTGATCCCTCCTGGAAGCACTCAGCACTGCCCCCACATGTCTCATCAGCAGGAGGGCCGTGATCCCCCCTGGAAGCACTCAGCACTGCCCCCACATGTCTCATCAGCAGGATGGCCATGATCCCCCTGGCAGCACTCAGCACTGCCCCCACATGTCCGCACTCAGCGCTGCCCCCGCATGTCTCATCAGCAGGACGGCCGTGATCCCTCCTGGAAGCACTCAGCACTGCCCCCACATGTCTCATCAGCAGGATGGCCGTGATCCCCCCTGGCAGCACTCAGCGCTGCCCCCACATGTCTCATCAGCAGGAGGGCCGTGATCCCCCCTGGCAGCACTCAGCTCTGCCCCCACATGTCCGCACTCAGCGCTGCCCCCACATGTCTCATCAGCAGGAGGGCCGTGATCCCCCCTGGAAGCACTCAGCACTGCCCCCACATGTCCGCACTCAGCATTGCCCCCAAATGTCTGCATTCAGCACTGCCCCCACATGTCCGCACTCAGCACTGCCCACACATGTCTCATCAGCAGGATGGCCGTGATCCCCCCTGGCAGCACTCAGCGCTGCCCCCACATGTCTCATCAGCAGGAGGGCCGTGATCCCCCCTGGCAGCACTCAGCTCTGCCCCCACATGTCCGCACTCAGCTCTGCCCCCACATGTCCGCACTCAGCACTGCCACCACATGTCTCATCAGCAGGATGGCCGTGATCCCCCCTGGAAGCACTCAGCACTGCCCCCACATGTCCGCACTCAGCACTGCCCCCACATGTCTGCACTCAGGACTGCCCCCACATGTCCGCACTCAGCACTGCCCCCACATGTCTCATCAGCAGGACGGCCGTGATCCCCCCTGGCAGCACTCAGCACTGCCCCCACATGTCCGCACTCAGCACTGCCCCCACATGTCTCATCAGCAGGAGGGCCGTGATCCCCCCTGGCAGCACTCAGCACTGCCCCCACATGTCTGCACTCAGCACTGCCCCCACATGTCTCATCAGTAGGACGGCCGTGATCCCCCTGGCAGCACTCAGCACTGCCCCCACATGTCTCATCAGCAGGATGGCCGTGATCCCCCTGGCAGCACTCAGCACTGCCCCCACATGTCCGCACTCAGCACTGCCCCCACATGTCTCATCAGCAGGATGGCCGTGATCCCCCCTGGAAGAACTCAGCACTGCCCCCACATGTCCGCACTCAGCACTGCCCCCACATGTCTCATCAGCAGGACGGCCGTGATCCCCCCTGGCAGCACTCAGCACTGCCCCCACATGTCTCATCAGCAGGTGGGCCATGATCCCCACTGGAAGCACTCAGCACTGCCCCCACATGTCTCATCAGCAGGAGGGCCGTGATCCCCCCTGGAAGCACTCAGCACTGCCCCCACATGTCTCATCAGCAGGAGGGCCGTGATCGCCCCTGGAAGCACTCAGCACTGCCCCCACATGTCCGCACTCAGCACTGCCCCTACATGTCTCATCAGCAGGACGGCCGTGATCCCCCTGGAAGCACTCAGCACTGCCCCACATGTCTCATCAGCAGGACGGCCGTGATCCCCCCTGGAAGCACTCAGCACTGCCCCCACATGTCTCATCAGCAGGACGGCCATGATCCCCCTGGCAGCACTCAGCACTGTCCCCACATGTCCGCACTCAGCACTGCCCCCACATGTCCGCACTCAGCACTGCCCCCACATGTCTCATCAGCAGGATGGCCATGATCCCCCCTGGAAGCACTCAGCACTGCCCCCACATGTCTCATCTAACCAAGTCGCCTGGAGGACGGATTGAAGCGTTGCTCTTCTGCCATTCAGGTATTTTTAATTTTCACCAAAACCCCCTCCTACTCCTATTCTGTCACCATCTGGAGCACACCGTTCAGTGCTGCCACGTAACCTGCAGGTCCCGTTGCGGAATGGGAGGAACCCTATGATGAAGCATGCCTCCAAGGGGCAACCCTGGTCCGTGAGAATGATATTAAAAAGCCTTGCGCTTTTTTCCAACCTGCAGGAGGTTAGCACAGACTGCGAAGACGGGCTCTTTTTTCTTGGTTATATGAAACTAGGAGGACGGGCCCCTCTGGGCACTCCTCTTATCCCCTCTTCTTTTGATATATCAACTGCAGGATGGACTGTAATCATTCACCCAAAAGAAGCATCCGGGGGTGTGTCATGGACTGAGTCACAGGCACCAGTTTCTCATGATGCTGGGTGCAGCTGCTGGGTAATCAGCAGCATTCTATCTGCTCAGGTGAAGTGAAGGGCCGCGGGCCGAGGCTCCGGTTAGGCAGCCGAGCCAGTGGGCTCTGAATGCGAGCTTTCTTCTGGAGCCGGTAAGGTGTAGTTATACCCCAGCCAGACAGGTTGCATCAGGCTATGGGTTTTCCGCAGATCCTCTTCCAGGACTGGGCCAGAGTGTCCTCGTGCACTCAGTCATAGTACAGAGATTACAACAGGATGAGCATCCAGCCCACCACACAGAGCTCCCTGGAGGCCAGGAATCCATGTGGACAGCACTACCACAGACAACCACCTGCCCTCCCCCAGTGCTTAATTTGAAGCAAGTTAAAACTTGGCTGTTCACACGCCGCTAATTAGCAGCAACTTTTTCCATACAGATCCGCACTAGTCTGCAGCAGCGCCAAGAAGCCACCGGGCATTTGAGCGCTATTCAAATCCAAAAATCAAATCAAAATCAATTTGAGCCGGTGGCTTCCTGTGCTCGACTCCGGCACTTAATTCCCAACAACGGCACTAATGACAGCCTACCACACAGTGGCGCTGTCTGTCAAATTTTGAGAAAAGCACAATAACAGTGTTTAATAATTTTTTGAGGGCCTGGAAAAGTCAGAATTGTCACGCTTGTAGGAATGCCAAGGTTAGTATTTGTGTTGGTACAGTCATTGGCAGCATGGCAGGGACAATGGCTGGTGCAGACTGCAGTGGCCTCCTTAGAAGGACCCTGGCACTTACCTTTTTACAAATTAAGCGATGCCTCCCCTAGACCAGCATGAGGACTTTGCGTGGCAGCAGCAGCTAATGCTGCCCCTGAGTTTCCATCACCCTCAGGCAGACACCACGGGTGACAGATATTTATTACCAAGTGCCACGTGTGATTATAGAGACGGCCTGGAGCTCTTAATGAATGTGTGACAATTTAAATCAGTTTGTTAATGTGGTAACAAAAATCTATTTGCATTAATCTAACTCGACTCTGATGAGTGACACTTGGTAGGGCTGACACCTACAGCGGCGACCTAGATGCTAACAGTCAGCCAGTAGTAAAACTACTAACACCTCCCATGGAAAGTTTGAAACACCAAAGGCCAGATGTACCAAGGTTCCATTTGCAGAAACTGGTTGCAAATAGCACACTGACTTTTTGTGAATGGAATATGATTTTGCAAACTAACCGATGCACTGAAATGTCAGTTTGCAAATTCACCATATGCAAAGTGTCACAGAACCACTCGCCTAATTATTATTCATTAGGCATGTTGTAATCTGCAACCCTTAGTTTGTATTCCCAAATGGAAATATTTGTTATTAAAAGCAGTGCGTGTATATTAAAGGAACTGGTGCTGCTTTAAAAAAATGTGTTTGGAAAAACATCATGGGGAGCAGGCCGTGGTCCAGTGTCTCCGCCTTCTGAGGCTGCCAGCCCGAATCCCATAGGGGAAGGGGTCCCAAGAAGACCGGTTCCCTTTTTAGGTCTCGCCTAGCGTTGGAGCGCGCATGCGTTCCTCGCTCTGTGAGGCGTCTCATAATCGATAAGATTTCTGAAGTGGAGTTAAAGCCCCGCCCATCATTTTGATTGGCTGGCGTCACCGTTTATGCTAAACGCTGGGTTGTGATTGAGAATGAGGCTTTTTTGTTACCACCCTGTCTCCTTCTTGGACGGCCCATCCGGACTGGATTTTTTACTTGCGGCGTGAACCGGTCTCCTTGAATTAGTCGGTGTGCACTTTTTTTCTCATTCGCACAATGGCGACACCTTGTTATTAGTTGTATGTTCATGATGAGCGCGGCTCCCGCTTTAGGGACACCGCGCTCCGTTTTTTAATTTATTTTTACTTTAATTCGGAACGCGGCGCCCGCTTTAGGGACACCGCGCTCCGTTTATTTATTTATTTCTACGGCTTATTTGCATTGTTAGGTGTTGTGACACAGGACAGTTGGAGACATGCGTGTTTAGAGGTGGGAAGTACACTATGGGCACGCTTCTTCACGTCCTTCGTCTCCTTAAGCTTCTGCGCCGATACCAAGCTGTGAATAGCGCGCATTTTAAGGCCCACACGCACAGAGGACAGCGGCTCCAGGGGGGTGGGCGTTGGGTTGCCTCCTACCATCCTCCTCTGAGGGCCAGCCGGGAAGAGGCGGGGAGGAGAGGAGAAGGCTCACCTCGCGGAAGCGTAAAAGCTTTTGGTGCACTAAAGCAAATAATATACACGTCACAAACATATGATGTAGAATATTTTATTTTGTAATCAGGGCAAGCTTTTATTATAGCGGCCGCTTTTTCAACAATGCCCCCGAATTCCTCCCCCCCCGCCGGTCGGAACCGGAAGAAGGCATTGCTCGCAGCTGCTGGTTGCCACGGGTCACCTTCGAGTCGGATTTCACTTATACAAGTAAGTAAAAAGGTTTTGTGTCCTTGTGTTGCATCCTTCTTTCTCCACACCCACTCCGGGGGTTTACCTGGAATCAATTGTTCACTGCAACACCCTAGTAAAAGTGTCACGTTTCTTTTCACACTGGTTCTGTACATTTTTGGGGGAGGGGTTGGTGTCTGTGTGTTACCCTTGTGTGTCCGAGTGTTACATCCATGTGTCTCCACGCACCCGCCAAACGTTTACTGGAAATCTTTTATTCACTGCAGCACCCTAGTAAAAGTGTCGCCTCTATTTTCACACTTTTTTATACACTGTTTAAATGGTGAACCCTCGCGGTCAGCCGAATTTCACTTCAGAGGCGCTTTATTGTGAGTCCGAGGTCACGGTAGAGTAAATGTGTTTCCACGTGATAGTTTTATTTCCTTTGGACATCTTCTTGCACATTACTGAAGTGAGTAAAGTCTAGCACGAAGAACACTCCCATTTCAGAGAAAAAGAAAGGTCCGTGTGAGAGAGGGGTGCTGAATACCCCTGTCCACTACCATCAGTGTGTTATTGTGTACAGACTGTCTACCGCGTGATAATAAAGACTGCCTGGCGTGTTATTTTTGTCTTTTACCGTTATGGACTTTAATGTCCACCGAGGCAGGCTATAAATCATTATAAGTCACTCTTAATAATAAAAAACTTAAGAAAGCAGTCAGGCAGCATTTGGGGTGTAATTTTTAATGTGGATAGCTACTAGTACCAAATTTAGGAATCCATATTGGAAGAAAAACATAGCTGGAGTGTGCTGAGAAGGCCCACACGCACAGAGGACTGTGGCTCCAGGGGGGCGGGCGTTGGGTTGCCTCCTACCATCCTCCTCTGAGGGCCAGCCCGGCAGAGGCGGGGAGGAGAGGAGAAGGCTCACCTCGCGGACGCGTAAAAGCTTTTGGTGCACTAAAGCAAATAATATGCACGCCACAAACATATGATGTAGAATAATTTATTTTGTAATCAGGGCGCGCTTTTATTATAGCGGCCGCTTTTTCAACAATGCCCCCGAATTCCTCCCCCCCCTGCCGGTCGGAACCGGAAGAAGGCATTGCTCGCACCTGCTGGTTGCCATGGGGTCACGTTCGGAGTCGGATTTCACTTATACGAGTAAGTAAAAATGTTTTGTGTCCTTGTGTTACATCCTTCTTTCTCCACACCCACTCCGGGGGTTTACCTGGAATCAATTGTTCACTGCAACACCCTAGTAAAAGTGTCACGTTTCTTTTCACACTGGTTCTGTACATTTTTGGGGGCGGGGTGGGTGTCTGTGTGTTACCCTTAACACTCCCGTTTCAGAGAATAAGAAAGGTCCGTGTGAGAGAGGGGTGCTGAATACCCCTGTCCACTACCATGAGTGTCTTATTGTGTACAGACTGTCTACCGCGTGATAATAAAGACTGCCTGGCGTGTTATTTTTGTCTTTTACCGTTATGGGCTTTAATGTCCACCGAGGCAGGCTATAAATCATTATAAGTCACTCTTAATAATAAAAAACTTAAGAAAGCAGTTGGGCAGCATTTGGGGTGTATTTTTAATGTGGATAGCTACTAGTACCAAATTTAGGAATCCACATTGGAAGAAAAACATAGCTGGCGTGTGCTGAGTATGTTTTTTTTATCAATTGCTTTGGTGGCCCCTTTGTGTAACCAGGCTGGAAAATGGACCAGGCCTGACTGAAGAGTATCCGTGTACACTCGCAAGACTGGAGGAAACTAAAGAATGGGTCCGCTGAAAGCAGGAGCACAAAATTACTAATAGAGAAGAGATAATGAAGAGGGAGTCCGAGGCATTCATGGGGAAAAATCCATTTTGTTACCACGTGAAATGAGGTGGTGGAAAAAAAAGTGGGCTAATTGTTCTAATCTTGTAACAGCTAGGACTGAAGTGGGATGTGCTTTTCAATTCATTTCCCTGGTAATTGTTAACAAGCATTTGCAATGCAATAGGTCTCGCATTTGCGAGAGTTTAATCCACTAGCATTGCAAATGACAATGCCTTTTATTTGTTTTAAAAACCAAAACATAAATAAAAGACATTGTAATTTACAATGCGAATAGCTCAAACTCGCGTAAATACGAGACCTATTGCATTGCAAATGCTTGTTTGGATCAGTTACCACCTCCTTTGAGGACCCAGTTACTGTTCAATGGTTTGTGACCAGAATTGCCCTCACAAACCATGATGTTTTCCATCCCAAATCACAGATTGCCACAAATAACCCTTTCACACCTCTTCCAAATTGAAGTTTGGTAGGGTTCCAAACTCATTTCACAAGTTAGAAAAACTTTTCCAACTCGTAAAATGGGTTTTGTACATATTGAATAGGGATTTCCTAATCCAGTAAGTTTGTGAATTGCAGGGTTTATGATCGCTAAATCTTTTCATATTTGTAGCCCATGTTCTGTCCGGTCTATTTGAGAAATATATCTCATTTTCGAGGCACAACTGTTTAGCTTTATTTACAATAAAATGTCTCTCAAAGAGTCAAACATCAGACAGTTAAATGAGACACCCAAACACGCTGAAAAATGAAGGTCACACGTAAGTAATTCAAAAACTTGGCAGTTAATGGTAAATGGGAAACACTTGAAGCTTTCACTGTGACCGTCCAGCAGCACTGAGGGGGGCAGCGTCCACTGAAATCAGGCTTTTGTTCCAGCCACACATGCCCTGTGTGCACTGCTGCTGGTGCTGCTCATTGCAACCTGAGCCCAGGATCAAGGGCAGTGCCAGGGGGTGCCTGGGGCACGGCAGGGAATGACATCCAAGCGTACAGCATGGGGTAAATGGTCAGTCCATTTCAGCCAAAAGCATTCATGCCATTAGAAGACCCGATTCAGGCGGAAACCCCCAATCTCTTAATCCAGAAATGGCTTTATTGTGGCCACCTTCGCCTGAAATTGCCTCTCCTTCAATAGAAGTCAATGGGGGAAATACATTCTCCCGATTGTTTTTATAGAATCTCCCTTTTTCTTTTTAGGTCTCGCAGACCTGCGTTGCAGCGCGCATGCGCTGCTCGCTCTGCAAGGCTTCTTGTAATCGAGCAGATTTCAGAAGTGGAGTGTAGGCTCCGCCCCCTCTTTCCATTGGCTTGCGTCATCGTGCATGCTTAACGCTGGCTTTCCATTGTAAGTGAGGCTTTTTAGCAACTCCTTGTTACCGCCCTGTCTCCTTTTGGCCCCGCCCACCCGGACTGGATCTTTTACTTCGGACGTTACACGGTGTCCTTTAAAAGTCGGTAAGCACTCTTTTAATTTACTTTCTGCGCGATCCGCTTTGAGTGCGGTCTGCCTCGGGCGCGCTTCTTTATTTATTTTGCTTCGTCCGCGGTTGCCCGGTCATCCGGGAACGGGGAGAATATGAGGTGAGGTATTATTATTATCTTGAAGGGGGCTGCGAGAAGGGAGACTCAGAATCACAAGCACTCTTTCAATTCCATTTGAAGGTCTTACGAAGGAGGCGGAGGGTGTGGAAGCAGGAAGATGAGACGGAGTTGATCTGGCGGTCCATTTTGAGCTCGGAGTCCAGGATGATTCCCAGGTTGCATGTGTGGTCCGTGGGGGTTGGCGGGTTTCCGAGGGCGGGGGGCCACCAGGTGTCGCTCCAGGCGTCTGGGTTTGGGCCCATGATGAGTACTTCTGTTTTGTTGGTGTTTAGTTGTAGGCAGCTGTTTTTCATTCATTTGGCGACGGCTTCCATGCCTTCTCGAGAGTTGCGTCTGGCGGTGTTGGGCTCGTTGGATAGGGAGAGGATGAGTTGGGTGTCGTCTGCGTATGACACGATGTTGAGTCCTCAGGTTCTGACGATGGGGGCGAGTGGAGCCATGTAGACGTTGAAGAGCGCCGGGCTGAGGGATGAGCCCTGGGGGACTCCGCAGGTGGTAGGTGTGGGGTCCGAGAGGAAAGGGGGGGGGTCTGACCCGCTGCGTCCTCCCGGAGAGGAAGGAGCGGATCCAGTCGAGGGCCTTGTCCTGGATTCCTGCGTCGTAGAGGCTGCGTATCAGGGTGCGGTAGGAGACTGTATCGAACGCCGCTGATAGGTCGAGGAGGATGAGGGCTACTGTTTCTCCTTTGTCCAGTAGGGTGCGATATCTTTAAACCAAACAAGCATTTGCAATGCAATAGGTCTCGCATTTACGCGACTTTAAGCTATTGGCATTGTAAATGACTATGCCTTTTATTTATGTTTTAAAAACGAAAACAAAAATAAAAGGCATTATCATTTGCAATGTCAATAGCTCAAACTCGCGTAAATGCGAGACCTATTGCATTGCAAATGCTTGTTCTAAAATGCCGACGTATCTGCAATAGTTAACTTCACTGCGAGTGATGGCATTCGGCCCTTTCACAAGAAACAAATCCGCTCAAAATAGTTCCCTTCAGTAGCAGGGACAACAATGGCGGTGTGTATTTTGCAGCAAAAGAAAGATGTTTTCTTTTAGCCAATGTTTTTTTATTTTTCATTACCACCTATCTGGCAGCTCTCCCAACAATAAAGTTTACAAAAAACAGGGCACAACAAAATGAGCCTTGACAAAGCCAAAAGGCTAGCAGCTAAGCCTTGTTTGCTTTTTTGTGGCCAGCAGTTTATGTGTTGTCCGATTTTGTGGTTAATTAACAAATACCCTGTTTATGTCCTGTAAGTAGACCCGCCCCTTCAACCCTCAACAGCAGAAAAGGAGACCCTCGAGGGGCAAAGGTAGGGCAGATGGTTACCAGGTGATGCCATCTAGGCTTCAAGGGCGCACAATATCCCTTTCCATCATCCCTAGCATGGTGTTGCATAGACACCTGTGATCATTAAACTTTATAAAGTGCAATCAGAGACACCAGTGCAGGGTTATAATTCAGGTTTACAGGTTCCGAGGTGAGAGATTTCGGCATTAAACCAGCATTTGAAATTACAAGTAGGTTTAGACCCAGAGGGACATCCTAAAACAGAAATCTACTGGATGAATGGAAGAAATGTTTGACTTGGGGAAGTCTTGTTAATCATTGGAGACAGCTCAGAAAAGTGACAAAATGTGAAAAAGGAAAGTAGCATCACTAAAATGTGTGATTTCTTGTTAATTTGTGTTGGGAAATTGCCTTAGAGTGAACTCAAGCTCACATAGAAGCGGCACAGATGATCTGGTCAGTGCAGAAGAGATGGAACCCAGATCCTAAAAAGAGGGCGAGCTAGGGTTCCTACCTGAGGTCTGCTGTGGGACTCGGCCCATCCTTAGCTGTTCACAGATGATATAATCAACATTTTCAAAGCAAATTTGTGTCACAGGTGTGAACCCATGTCAGGCTGTAGCATGCTGGGCGTGGCTGCAGGCCAGTGATTGGAATGTACTTCAGGACCTCTGAGGCACCATTCTCTCCTATCATCAGGCCTGCTGCCTGTCCTTGGGCCAGTAAAACTGTAAAAGGAGGGGCGAGGGGCACATTCAGGGAATTGTGCGGGTGCATCGGCAGTGCCAATAGGTCTTGCTTATGGCTGAAAGTGCTTTTGTGTCATTGATGTGTTTAAGCACTCAATGAGTCACCATACATGCACTCTATCAGTCATGGCATCAGGCATCCATTTATCCATCCTCTGACTTAATATTGTATTTATCTTCTGACAAACATGATAAAACACACACAAACTCATCAACATATGCAAGATAAATGAAAACAGTACAAATAGAAGAAAGAGAACATGCTGCCATCTAAACACAGCGGGCATAAAGCAACTAAACATAGCACTGGGTGTCCATCTTGCAGAGGTATTGTAAAGACTCTACCTTTGTTTTAACGTTCCAGACTGGGCACCACATTTAGAACCAACGTGTTGGCCGTCCTGGAACGGTGCAACCATAATACACTCTGCACAACAGCATTCATCGTCTTCTGGTTTATAGGAAGTGGCCACGGGAAGCTGTGCACTGAAGATGAAATGAGCAGCACGCAAGTGGGCCATCAGCTCTGTCTGGAGAGCTGTAGTATCCACTTAAGAAACAAACTGCCAAGCCAGGTCCTCCCTGGACTGGAAACAAGCATCCAAGGACCGGTTTCGGGGTTTCACCCCTCTTCAGCCAGGATAGCTTGATTCCAGTGGCATGGAGAGCACGGGACCCACGTCTGGGCATACCCGTCCCACTCGGGGTGACAAATGCAAAAAGAACAATTGATGGACAGAATGCAGAACAATGTCATACATTCACCCCAGTACAGAGATCTGGGCCTAAATCCATCGTTTTTTGCTCACCATGCCATTCCAGTTTGAACCCAGCCATTTGCAAATCAGTCTTTGACCCTGTGCCTCATGGGAACAGTCCAGCCCGAACTGCCAAGCCAGGTCCTCCCTGGACTGGAAACAAGCATCCTAGGACCGGATTCTGGGTTTCACCCCTCATCAGCCAGGATAGCTTGACTCCAGTGGCATGGAGATCACGGGACCCACGTCTGGACATACCCGTCCCACTCGGGGTGACAAATGCAAAAGAACAATTGATGGACAGAATGCAGAACAATGTCATACATTCACCCCAGTACAGAGAATCTGGGCCTAAATCCATCGTTTTTTTGCTCGCCATTCCAGTTTGAACCCAGCCATATGCAAATCAGTCTTGACCCTGTACCCAATGGGAACAGTCCAGCCCGAACTGCCAAGCCAGGTCCTCCCTGGACTGGAAACAAGCATCCTAGGACCGGTTTCGGGGTTTCACCCCTCATCAGCCAGGATAGCTTGACTCCAGTGGCATGGAGAGCGCGGGACCCACGTCTGGGCATACCCGTCCCACTCGGGGTGACAAATGCAAAAAGAACAATTGATGGACAGAATGCAGAACAAGTCATACATTCACCGCAGTACAGAGACCTGGGCCTAAATACATCGTTTTTTTGCTCACCATGCCATTCCAGTTTGAACCCAGCCATATGCAAATCAGTCTTGACCCTGTGCCCAATGGGAACAGTCCAGCCCGAACTGCCAAGCCAGGTCCTCCCTGGACTGGAAACAAGCATCCTAGGACCGGTTTCGGGATTTCACCCCTCATCAGCCAGGATAGCTTGACTCCAGGAATATATACCTTAACAACGCGGATTTTACACCGCAATACAATCACAGCGCGGTTGTTACAACGACCGCGTTTTTACCACGCAATGCCATTACTACGCAAGTCATTACATCGACTTGCAGTAGATGGCGCCGTAACATTAGAAATATATAATTTACTATTCCAACTCCAGCCTACGTAACAGTAGGGAAGGTGTTGGAATAGTAAACTATACTATTCCTTATGTTAGAGCGCAATCTACAGAAAGTCGATGTAATGACTTGCGTAGTAATGATATTGCATTGTAACAACACGGTCGTTGTAACGACCGCGTTGTGATTGCATCGCGGTGTAAAATCCGCGATGTAAAGGTTGTTTCCCGACTCCAGTGGCATGGAGAGCACGGGACACACGTCTGGGCATACCCATCCCACTCGGGGTGACAAATGCAAAAAGAACAATTGATGGACAGAATGCAGAACAATTCATACATTCACCCCAGTACAGAGATCTGGGCCTAAATCCAGCGTTTTTTTGCTCACCATGCCATTCCAGTTTGAACCCAGCCATATGCAACTCATTGGTCTTTGCCCTGTGCCCAACGGGAACAGTCCAGCCCGACCTGCCAAGCCAGGATCTCCCTGGACTAGAAACAAGCATCCTAGAACCGGTTTCGGGGTTTCACCCCTCACCAGCCAGGATAGCTTGACTCCAGTGGCATGGAGAGCACGGGACACACGTCTGGGCATACCCGTCCCACTCGGGGTGACAAATGCAAAAAGAACAATTGATGGACAGAATGCAGAACAATATCATACATTCACCCCAGTACAGAAATCTGGGCCTAAATCCATCGTTTTTTTGCTCACCATGCCATTCCAGTTTGACCCAGCCATATGCAAATCAGCCTTGACCCTGTGCCCAATGGGAACAGTCCAGCCTGAACTGCCAAGCCAGGTCCTCCCTGGACTGGAAACAAGCATCCTAGGACCGGTTTAAGGGTTTCTACCCTCATCAGCCAGGATAGATTGACTCCAGTGGCATGGAGAGCACGGGACCCACGTCTGGGCATACCCGTCCCACTCGGGGTGACAAATGCAAAAAGAACAATTGATGGACAGAATGCAGAACAATGTTATACATTCACCCCAGTACAGAGATCTGGGCCTAAATCCATCGTTTTTTTGCTCACCATGCCATTCCAGTTTGAATCCAGCCATATGCAACTCAGTCTTGACCCTGCGCCAATGGGAACAGTCCAGCCCTAACTGCCAAGACAGGTCCTCCCTGGACTGAAAACAAGCATCCTAGAACCGGTTTCAGGGTTTCACCCTCATCAGCCAGGATAGCTTGACTCCAGTGGCATGGAGAGCACGGGACCCACGTCTGGGTATACCCGTCCCACTCAGGGTGACAAATGCAAAAAGAACAATTGATGGACACAATGCAGAACAATGTCATACATTTACCGCAGTACAGGGATCTGGGCCTAAATCCATTGTTTTTTTGCTCACCATGCCATTCCAGTTTGAACCCAGCCATATGCAAATCAGTCGACCCTGTGCCCAATGGGAACAGTCCAGCCCGAACTGCCAAGCCAGGTCCTCCCTGGACTGGAAACAAGTATCCTAGGACCAGTTTCAGGGTTTCACCCTCATCAGCCAGGATAGCTTGACTCCAGTGGCATAGAGAGCGCGGGACCCACGTCTGGGCATACCGGCCCCACTCGGGGTGATAAATGCAAAAACAACAGTTGATGGACAGAATGCAGAACAATGTCATACATTCACCCCAGTACAGAGATCTGGGCCTAAATCCATCGTTTTTTGCTCACCATGCCATTCCAGTTTGAACCCAGCCATATGCAAATCAGTCTTGACCCTGTGCCTCATGGGAACAGTCCAGCCCGAACTGCCAAGCCAGGTCCTCCCTGGACTGGAAACAAGGATCCTAGGACCGGTTTCGGGGTTTCACCCCTCTTCAGCCAGGATAGCTTGATTCCAGTGGCATGGAGAGCACGGGACCCACGTCTGGGCATACCCATCCCACTCGGGGTGACAAATGCAAAAACAACAGTTGATGGACAGAATGCAGAACAATGTCATACATTCACCCCAGTACAGAGATCTGGGCCTAAATCCATCGTTTTTTTGCTCACCATGCCATTCCAGTTTGAACCCAGCCATATGCAAATCAGTCTAGACCTTGTGCCCAATGGGAACAGTCCAGCCCGACCTGCCAAGCCAGGTCCTCCCTGGACTGGAAACAAGCATCCTAGGACCAGTTTAGGGGTTTCTCCCCTCATCAGCCAGGATAGCTTGACTCCAGTGGCATGGAGAGCACGGGACCCAAGTCTGGGCATACCCGTCCCACTCGGGTGACAAATGCAAAAAGAACAATTGATGGACAGAATGCAGAACAATGTCATACATTCACCCCAGTACAGAAATCTGGGCCTAAATCCATCGTTTTTTTGCTCACCATGCCATTTCAGTTTAAACCCAGCCTTATGCAAATCAGTCTTGACCCTGTGCCCAATGGGAACAGTCCAGCCTGAACTGCCAAGCCAGGTCCTCCCTGGACTGGAAACAAGCATCCTATGACCGGTTTAGGAGTTTCTCCCCTCATCAGCCAGGATAGCTTGACTCCAGTGGCATGGAGAGCACGGGACCCACGTCTGGGCATACCCGTCCCACTCGGGTTGACAAATGCAAAAAGAACAATTGATTGACAGAATGCAGAACAATGTCATACATTCACCCCAGTACAGAAATCTGGGCCTAAATCTATAATTTTTTTGCTCACCATGCCAGTCCAGTTTAAACCCAGCCATATGCAAATCAGTCTTGACCCTGTGCCCAATGGGAACAGTCCAGCCTGAACTGCCAAGCCAGGTCCTTCCTGGACTGGAAACAAACATCCTTGGACCGGTTTAGGGGTTTCTCCCCTCATCAGCCAGGATAGCTTGACTCCAGTGGCATGGAGAGCAAGCGACCCACGTCTGGGCATACCCGTCCCACTCGGGGTGACAAATGCAAAAAGAACAATTGATGGACAGAATGCAGAACAATGTCATACATTCACCCCAATACAGAGATCTGGGCCTAAAACCAGCGTTTTTTTGCTCACCATGCCATTCCAGTTTGAACCCAGCCATATGCAAATCAGTCTTGACCCTGTGCCCAACGGGAACAGTCCAGCCCGACCTGCCAAGCCAGGTCCTCCCTGGACTAGAAACAAGCATCCTAGGACCGGTTTCGGGGTTTCACCCCTCATCAGCCAGGATAGCTTGACTCCAGTGGCATGGAGAGCACGGGACCCACGTCTGGGCATACCCGGCCCACTCGGGGTGACAAATGCAAAAAGAACAATTGATGGACAGAATGCAGAACAATGTCATACATTCACCCCAGTACAGAGATCTGGGCCTAAATCCATCGCTTTTTGCTCACCATGCCATTCCAGTTTGAACCCAGCCATATGCAAATCAGTCTTGACCCTGTGCCTCATGGGAACAGTCCAGCCCGAACTGCCAAGCCAGGTCCTCCCTGGACTGGAAACAAGCAACCTAGGACCGGTTTCGGGTTTCACCCTCTTAAGCCAGGATAGCTTGACTCCAGTGGCATGGAGAGCACGGGACCCACGTCTGGGTATACCCGTCCCACTCAGGGTGACAAATGCAAAAAGAACAATTGATGGACACAATGCAGAACAATGTCATACATTTACCGCAGTACAGGGATCTGGGCCTAAATCCATTGTTTTTTTGCTCACCATGCCATTCCAGTTTGAACCCAGCCATATGCAAATCAGTCGACCCTGTGCCCAATGGGAACAGTCCAGCCCGAACTGCCAAGCCAGGTCCTCCCTGGACTGGAAACAAGTATCCTAGGACCAGTTTCAGGGTTTCACCCCTCATCAGCCAGGATAGCTTGACTCCAGTGGCATAGAGAGCGCGGGACCCACGTCTGGGCATACCGGCCCCACTCGGGGTGATAAATGCAAAAACAACAGTTGATGGACAGAATGCAGAACAATGTCATACATTCACCCCAGTACAGAGATCTGGGCCTAAATCCATCGTTTTTTTGCTCACCATGCCATTCCAGTTTGAACCCAGCCATATGCAAATCAGTCTTGACCCTGTGCCTCATGGGAACAGTCCAGCCCGAACTGCCAAGCCAGGTCCTCCCTGGACTGGAAACAAGCATCCTAGGACCGGTTTCGGGTTTCACCCCTCTTCAGCCAGGATAGCTTGATTCCAGTGGCATGGAGAGCACGGGACCCACGTCTGGGCATACCCATCCCACTCGGGTGACAAATGCAAAAACAACAGTTGATGGACAAAATGCAGAACAATGTCATACATTCACCCCAGTACAGAGATCTGGGCCTAAATCCATCGTTTTTTTGCTCACCATGCCATTCCAGTTTGAACCCAGCCATATGCAAATCAGTCTAGACCTTGTGCCCAATGGGAACAGTCCAGCCCGACCTGCCAAGCCAGGTCCTCCCTGGACTGGAAACAAGCATCCTAGGACCAGTTTAGGGGTTTCTCCCCTCATCAGCCAGGATAGCTTGACTCCAGTGGCATGGAGAGCACGGGACCCACGTCTGGGCATACCCGTCCCACTCGGGTGACAAATGCAAAAAGAACAATTGATGGACAGAATGCAGAACAATGTCATACATTCACCCCAGTACAGAGATCTGGGCCTAAATCCATCGTTTTTTTGCTCACCATGCCATTCCAGTTTGAACCCAGCCATATGCAAATCAGTCTTGACCCTGTGCCTCATGGGAACAGTCCAGCCCGAACTGCCAAGCCAGGTCCTCCCTGGACTGGAAACAAGCATCCTAGGACCGGATTCTGGGTTTCACCCCTCATCAGCCAGGATAGCTTGACTCCAGTGGCATGGAGATCACGGGACCCACGTCTGGACATACCCGTCCCACTCGGGGTGACAAATGCAAAAAGAACAATTGATGGACAGAATGCAGAACAATGTCATACATTCACCCCAGTACAGAGATCTGGGCCTAAATCCATCGTTTTTTTGCTCACCATGCCATTCCAGTTTGAACCCAGCCATATGCAAATCAGTCTTGACCCTGTACCCAATGGGAACAGTCCAGCCCGAACTGCCAAGCCAGGTCCTCCCTGGACTGGAAACAAGCATCCTAGGACCGGTTTCGGGGTTTCACCCCTCATCAGCCAGGATAGCTTGACTCCAGTGGCATGGAGAGCGCGAGACCCACGTCTGGGCATACCCGCCCCACTCGGGGTGACAAATGCAAAAAGAACAATTGATGGACAGAATGCAGAACAAGTCATACATTCACTCCAGTACAGAGACCTGGGCCTAAATACATAGTTTTTTTGCTCACCATGCCATTCCAGTTTGAACCCAGCCATATGCAAATCAGTCTTGACCCTGTGCCCAATGGGAACAGTCCAGCCCGAACTGCCAAGCCAGGTCCTCCCTGGACTGGAAACAAGCATCCTAGGACCGGTTTCGGGATTTCACCCCTCATCAGCCAGGATAGCTTGACTCCAGGAATATATACCTTAACAACGCGGATTTTACACCGCAATACAATCACAACGCGGTTGTTACAACGACCGCGTTTTTACCACGCAATGCCATTACTACGCAAGTCATTACATCGACTTGCAGTAGATGGCGCCGTAACATTAGAAATATATAATTTACTATTCCAACTCCAGCCTACGTAACAGTAGGGAAGGTGTTGGAATAGTAAACTATACTATTCCTTATGTTAGAGCGCAATCTACAGCAAGTCGATGTAATGACTTGCGTAGTAATGATATTGCATTAACAACGCGGTCGTTGTAACGACCGCGTTAGTGATTGCATCGCGGTGTAAAATCCGCGATGTAAAGGTTGTTTCCCGACTCCAGTGGCATGGAGAGCACGGGACACACGTCTGGGCATACCCATCCCACTCGGGGTGACAAATGCAAAAAGAACAATTGATGGACAGAATGCAGAACAAAGTCATACATTCACCCCAGTACAGAGATCTGGGCCTAAATCCAGCGTTTTTGCTCACCATGCCATTCCAGTTTGAACCCAGCCATATGCAACTCATTGGTCTTTGCCCTGTGCCCAACGGGAACAGTCCAGCCCGACCTGCCAAGCCAGGTCCTCCCTGGACTAGAAACAAGCATCCTAGAACCGGTTTCGGGGTTTCACCCTCACCAGCCAGGATAGCTTGACTCCAGTGGCATGGAGAGCACGGGACACACGTCTGGGCATACCCGTCCCACTCGGGGTGACAAATGCAAAAGAACAATTGATGGACAGAATGCAGAACAATGTCATACATTCACCCCAGTACAGAAATCTGGGCCTAAATCCATCGTTTTTTTGCTCACCATGCCATTCCAGTTTGACCCAGCCATATGCAAATCAGCCTAGACCCTGTGCCCAATGGGAACAGTCCAGCCTGTACTGCCAAGCCAGGTCCTCCCTGGACTGGAAACAAGCATCCTAGGACCGGTTTAAGGGTTTCTACCCTCATCAGCCAGGATAGCTTGACTCCAGTGGCATGGAGAGCACGGGACCCACGTCTGGGCATACCCGTCCCACTCGGGGTGACAAATGCAAAAAGAACAATTGATGGACAGAATGCAGAACAATGTTATACATTCACCCCAGTACAGAGATCTGGGCCTAAATCCATCGTTTTTGCTCACCATGCCATTCCAGTTTGAATCCAGCCATATGCAAATCAGTCTTGACCCTGTACCCAATGGGAACATTCCAGCCCGAACTGCCAAGCCAGGTCCTCCTGGACTGGAAACAAGCATCCTAGGACCGGTTTCGGGGTTTCACCCCTCATCAGCCAGGATAGCTTGACTCCAGTGGCATGGAGAGCGCGAGACCCACGTCTGGGCATACCCGCCCCACTCGGGGTGACAAATGCAAAAAGAACAATTGATGGACAGAATGCAGAACAAGTCATACATTCACTCGCAGTACAGAGACCTGGGCCTAAATACATCGTTTTTTTGCTCACCATGCCATTCCAGTTTGAACCCAGCCATATGCAAATCAGTCTTGACCCTGTGCCCAATGGGAACAGTCCAGCCCGAACTGCCAAGCCAGGTCCTCCCTGGACTGGAAACAAGCATCCTAGGACCGGTTTCGGGATTTCACCCTCATCAGCCAGGATAGCTTGACTCCAGGAATATATACCTTAACAACGCGGATTTTACACCGCAATACAATCACAGCGCGGTTGTTACAACGACCGCGTTTTTACCACGCAATGCCATTACTACGCAAGTCATTACATCGACTTGCAGTAGATGGCGCCGTAACATTAGAAATATATAATTTACTATTCCAACTCCAGCCTACGTAACAGTAGGGAAGGTGTTGGAATAGTAAACTATACTATTCCTTATGTTAGAGCGCAATCTACAGCAAGTCGATGTAATGACTTGCGTAGTAATGATATTGCATTGTAACAACGCGGTCGTTGTAACGACCGCGTTGTGATTGCATCGCGGTGTAAAATCCGCGATGTAAAGGTTGTTTCCCGACTCCAGTGGCATGGAGAGCACGGGACACACGTCTGGGCATACCCATCCCACTCGGGGTGACAAATGCAAAAAGAACAATTGATGGACAGAATGCAGAACAAAGTCATACATTCACCCCAGTACAGAGATCTGGGCCTAAATCCAGCGTTTTTTTGCTCACCATGCCATTCCAGTTTGAACCCAGCCATATGCAACTCATTGGTCTTTGCCCTGTGCCCAACGGGAACAGTCCAGCCCGACCTGCCAAGCCAGGTCCTCCCTGGACTAGAAACAAGCATCCTAGAACCGGTTTCGGGGTTTCACCCCTCACCAGCCAGGATAGCTTGACTCCAGTGGCATGGAGAGCACGGGACACACGTCTGGGCATACCCGTCCCACTCGGGGTGACAAATGCAAAAAGAACAATTGATGGACAGAATGCAGAACAATGTCATACATTCACCCCAGTACAGAAATCTGGGCCTAAATCCATCGTTTTTTTGCTCACCATGCCATTCCAGTTTGACCCAGCCACATGCAAATCAGCCTAGACCCTGTGCCCAATGGGAACAGTCCAGCCTGAACTGCCAAGCCAGGTCCTCCCTGGACTGGAAACAAGCATCCTAGGACCGGTTTAAGGGTTTCTACCCTCATCAGCCAGGATAGCTTGACTCCAGTGGCATGGAGAGCACGGGACCCACGTCTGGGCATACCCGTCCCACTCGGGGTGACAAATGCAAAAAGAACAATTGATGGACAGAATGCAGAACAATGTTATACATTCACCCCAGTACAGAGATCTGGGCCTAAATCCATCGTTTTTTTGCTCACCATGCCATTCCAGTTTGAATCCAGCCATATGCAACTCAGTCTTGACCCTGCGCCAATGGGAACAGTCCAGCCCTAACTGCCAAGACAGGTCCTCCCTGGACTGAAAACAAGCATCCTAGAACCGGTTTCAGGGTTTCACCCCTCATCAGCCAGGATAGCTTGACTCCAGTGGCATGGAGAGCACGGGACCCACGTCTGGGTATACCCGTCCCACTCAGGGTGACAAATGCAAAAAGAACAATTGATGGACACAATGCAGAACAATGTCATACATTTACCGCAGTACAGGGATCTGGGCCTAAATCCATTGTTTTTTTGCTCACCATGCCATTCCAGTTTGAACCCAGCCATATGCAAATCAGTCGACCCTGTGCCCAATGGGAACAGTCCAGCCCGAACTGCCAAGCCAGGTCCTCCCTGGACTGGAAACAAGTATCCTAGGACCAGTTTCAGGGTTTCACCCCTCACCAGCCAGGATAGCTTTACTCCAGTGGCATAGAGAGCGCGGGACCCACGTCTGGGCATACCGGCCCCACTCGGGGTGATAAATGCAAAAACAACAGTTGATGGACAGAATGCAGAACAATGTCATACATTCACCCCAGTACAGAGATCTGGGCCTAAATCCATCGTTTTTTTGCTCACCATGCCATTCCAGTTTGAACCCAGCCATATGCAAATCAGTCTTGACCCTGTGCCTCATGGGAACAGTCCAGCCCGAACTGCCAAGCCAGGTCCTCCCTGGACTGGAAACAAGCATCCTAGGACCAGTTTAGGGGTTTCTCCCCTCATCAGCCAGGATAGCTTGACTCCAGTGGCATGGAGAGCACGGGACCCACGTCTGGGCATACCCGTCCCACTCGGGTGACAAATGCAAAAAGAACAATTGATGGACAGAATGCAGAACAATGTCATACATTCACCCCAGTACAGAAATCTGGGCCTAAATCCATCGTTTTTTTGCTCACCATGCCATTTCAGTTTAAACCCAGCCTTATGCAAATCAGTCTTGACCCTGTGCCCAATGGGAACAGTCCAGCCTGAACTGCCAAGCCAGGTCCTCCCTGGACTGGAAACAAGCATCCTATGACCGGTTTAGGAGTTTCTCCCCTCATCAGCCAGGATAGCTTGACTCCAGTGGCATGGAGAGCACGGGACCCACGTCTGGGCATACCCGTCCCATTCGGGTTGACAAATGCAAAAAGAACAATTGATTGACAGAATGCAGAACAATGTCATACATTCACCCCAGTACAGAAATCTGGGCCTAAATCTATAATTTTTTTGCTCACCATGCCAGTCCAGTTTGAACCCAGCCATATGCAAATCAGTCTTGACCCTGTGCCCAACGGGAACAGTCCAGCCCGACCTGCCAAGCCAGGTCCTCCCTGGACTAGAAACAAGCATCCTAGGACCGGTTTCGGGGTTTCACCCCTCATCAGCCAGGATAGCTTGACTCCAGTGGCATGGAGAGCACGGGACCCACGTCTGGGCATACCCGGCCCACTCGGGGTGACAAATGCAAAAAGAACAATTGATGGACAGAATGCAGAACAATGTCATACATTCACCCCAGTACAGAGATCTGGGCCTAAATCCATCGTTTTTTTGCTCACCATGCCATTCCAGTTTGAACCCAGCCATATGCAAATCAGTCTTGACCCTGTGCCTCATGGGAACAGTCCAGCCCGAACTGCCAAGCCAGGTCCTCCCTGGAGTGGAAACAAGCATCCTAGGACCGGTTTCGGGGTTTCACCCCTCTTCAGCCAGAATAGCTTGACTCCAATGGCATGGAGAGCACGGGACCCACGTCTGGGTATACCCGTCCCACTCAGGGTGACAAATGCAAAAAGAACAATTGATGGACACAATGCAGAACAATGTCATACATTTACCGCAGTACAGAGATCTGGGCCTAAATCCATTGTTTTTTTGCTCACCATGCCATTCCAGTTTGAACTCAGCCATATGCAAATCAGTCGACCCTGTGCCCAATGGGAACAGTCCAGCCCGAACTGCCAAGCCAGGTCCTCCCTGGACTGGAAACAAGTATCCTAGGACCAGCTTCAGGGTTTCACCCCTCATCAGCAAGGATAGCTTGACTCCAGTGGCATAGAGAGCGCGGGACCCACGTCTGGGCATACCGGCCCCACTCGGGGTGATAAATGCAAAAACAACAGTTGATGGACAGAATGCAGAACAATGTCATACATTCACCCCAGTACAGAGATCTGGGCCTAAATCCATAGTTTTTTTGCTCACCATGCCATTCCAGTTTGAACCCAGCCATATGCAAATCAGTCTTGACCCTGTGCCTCATGGGAACAGTCCAGCCCGAACTGCCAAGCCAGGTCCTCCCTGGACTGGAAACAAGGATCCTAGGACCGGTTTCGGGGTTTCACCCCTCTTCAGCCAGGATAGCTTGATTCCAGTGGCATGGAGAGCACGGGACCCACGTCTGGGCATACCCATCCCACTCGGGTGACAAATGCAAAAACAACAGTTGATGGACAAAATGCAGAACAATGTCATACATTCACCCCAGTACAGAGATCTGGGCCTAAATCCATCGTTTTTTTGCTCACCATGCCATTCCAGTTTGAACCCAGCCATATGCAAATCAGTCTAGACCTTGTGCCCAATGGGAACAGTCCAGCCCGACCTGCCAAGCCAGGTCCTCCTGGACTGGAAACAAGCATCCTAGGACCAGTTTAGGGTTTCTCCCCTCATCAGCCAGGATAGCTTGACTCCAGTGGCATGGAGAGCACGGGACCCACGTCTGGGCATACCCGTCCCACTCGGGTGACAAATGCAAAAAGAACAATTGATGGACAGAATGCAGAACAATGTCATACATTCACCCCAGTACAGAAATCTGGGCCTAAATCCATCGTTTTTTGCTCACCATGCCATTTCAGTTTAAACCCAGCCTTATGCAAATCAGTCTTGACCCTGTGCCTCAATGGGAACAGTCCAGCCTGAACTGCCAAGCCAGGTCCTCCCTGGACTGGAAACAAGCATCCTATGACCGGATTCTAGGAGTTTCTCCCCTCATCAGCCAGGATAGCTTGACTCCAGTGGCATGGAGATCACGGGACCCACGTCTGGGCATACCCGTCCCACTCGGGTTGACAAATGCAAAAAGAACAATTGATTGACAGAATGCAGAACAATGTCATACATTCACCCCAGTACAGAAATCTGGGCCTAAATCTATCATTTTTTGCTCACCATGCCAGTCCAGTTTAAACCCAGCCATATGCAAATCAGTCTTGACCCTGTGCCCAATGGGAACAGTCCAGCCTGAACTGCCAAGCCAGGTCCTCCCTGGAGTGGAAACAAGCATCCTAGGACCGGTTTCGGGGTTTCACCCCTCTTCAGCCAGGATAGCTTGACTCCAGTGGCATGGAGAGCACGGGACCCACGTCTGGGTATACCCGTCCCACTCAGGGTGACAAATGCAAAAAGAACAATTGATGGACACAATGCAGAACAATGTCATACATTTACCGCAGTACAGGGATCTGGGCCTAAATCCATTGTTTTTTGCTCACCATGCCATTCCAGTTTGAACCCAGCCATATGCAAATCAGTCTTGACCCTGTGCCCAATGGGAACAGTCCAGCCCGAACTGCCAAGCCAGGTCCTTCCTGGACTGGAAACAAGTATCCTAGGACCAGTTTCAGGGTTTCACCCCTCATCAGCCAGGATAGCTTGACTCCAGTGGCATAGAGACGCGCGGACCCACGTCTGGGCATACACGGCCCCACTCGGGTGATAAATGCAACAACAACAGTTGATGGACAGAATGCAGAACAATGTCATACATTCACCCCAGTACAGAGATCTGGGCCTAAATCCATCGTTTTATTGCTCACCATGCCATTCCAGTTTGAACCGCAGCCATATGCAAATCAGTCTATGACCCTGTGCCTCATGGGAACAGTCCAGCCCGAACTGCCAAGCCAGGTCCTCCCTGGACTGGAAACAAGCGATCGCTAGCGACCGGTTGCATCGCGGTTTCACCCTCTTCAGCCAGGATAGCTTCGATTCCAGTGGCATGGAGAGCACGGGACCCACGTCTGGGCATACCCATCCCACTCGGGGTGACAAATGCAAAAACAACAGTTGATGGACAAAATGCAGAACAATGTCATACATTCACCCCAGTACAGAGATCTGGGCCTAAATCCATCGTTTTTTGCTCACCATGCCATTCCAGTTTGAACCCAGCCATATGCAACTCATTGGTCTAGACCTTGTGCCCAACGGGAACAGTCCAGCCCGACCTGCCAAGCCAGGTCCTCCCTGGACTGGAAACAAGCATCCTAGGACCAGTTTAGGGGTTTCTCCCCTCATCAGCCAGGATAGCTTGACTCCAGTGGCATGGAGAGCACGGGACCCACGTCTGGGCATACCCGTCCCACTCGGGTGACAAATGCAAAAAGAACAATTGATGGACAGAATGCAGAACAATGTCATACATTCACCCCAGTACAGAAATCTGGGCCTAAATCCATCGTTTTTTGCTCACCATGCCATTCCAGTTTAAACCCAGCCTTATGCAAATCAGCCTTGACCCTGTGCCCAATGGGAACAGTCCAGCCTGAACTGCCAAGCCAGGTCCTCCCTGGACTGGAAACAAGCATCCTATGACCGGTTTAGGAGTTTCTACCCTCATCAGCCAGGATAGCTTGACTCCAGTGGCATGGAGAGCACGGGACCCACGTCTGGGCATACCCGTCCCACTCGGGTTGACAAATGCAAAAGAACAATTGATTGACAGAATGCAGAACAATGTCATACATTCACCCCAGTACAGAGATCTGGGCCTAAAACCAGCGTTTTTTGCTCACCATGCCATTCCAGTTTGAACCCAGCCATATGCAAATCAGTCTTGACCCTGTGCCCAACGGGAACAGTCCAGCCCGACCTGCCAAGCCAGGTCCTCCCTGGACTAGAAACAAGCATCCTAGGACCGGTTTCGGGGTTTCACCCTCATCAGCCAGGATAGCTTGACTCCAGTGGCATGGAGAGCGCGGGACCCACGTCTGGGCATACCCGGCCCACTCGGGGTGACAAATGCAAAAGAACAATTGATGGACAGAATGCAGAACAATGTCATACATTCACCCCAGTACAGAGATCTGGGCCTAAATCCATCGTTTTTTTGCTCACCATGCCATTCCAGTTTGAACCCAGCCATATGCAAATCAGTCTTGACCCTGTGCCTCATGGGAACAGTCCAGCCCGAACTGCCAAGCCAGGTCCTCCCTGGAGTGGAAACAAGCATCCTAGGACCGGTTTCGGGGTTTCACCCCTCTTCAGCCAGGATAGCTTGACTCCAGTGGCATGGAGAGCACGGGACCCACGTCTGGGCATATCGCCGTTCCCGATCGGTTTCTCCGGAATGAAACGGCTGCCGGAATCTGTCTTTGGGGGCCCGTAGCATGCCCCACTTCACCTGGGGCCTTCCGAATGGGGCCTGTGGGGGTACCCAAAGGACCCCCCTTTCCAACCATGCACAGTGTGGCAGACAGCAAGGGGTGCCTGCCACAGGGTGCACAATTTTTCTAAGTTGGCAGGGTATGCCCAGACGTGGGTCCCTTGCTCACTTTGCCACTGGATTCAAGCTAGCCTGGCTGATGACGGCTGAATAGCCAGAAAGCGGTCCCAGGATGCTTGTTTCCGGTCCAGGGAAGACATGGCTTGGCAGTTCGGGCTGGACTGTTCCCATGAGGCACAGGGTCAGACTGATTTGCATATGGCTATGTCTGAACTGGGGTGGTGGAGTGAGCTAAAGAATGATGATGGATTAAACCCAGATCAGTTGACTGGGGGTGAGTGTTTGATTTGCTCAAGCGCTCCGTCCATCATCCCCTTTGATATCGCTTTGTTCGCCCTAAGTTGGCAGGGTATGCCCAGACGTGGGTCCCTTGCTCACTTTGCCACTGGATTCAAGCTAGCCTGGCTGATGACGGCTGAATAGCCAGAAACCGGTCCCAGGATGCTTGTTTCCGGTCCAGGGAAGACATGGCTTGGCAGTTCGGGCTGGACTGTTCCCATGAGGCACAGGGTCAGACTGATTTTCATATGGCCATGTCTGAACTGGAGTGGATGGAGTGCAGCTAAAGAATGATGATGGATTAAACCCAGATCAGTTGATCTGGGGGTGAGTGTTTGATTTGCTCAAGCCGCTCCGTCCATGATCCAGCCATTTGATATCGCTTTGTTCTGCGCCTAAGTTGGCAGGGTATGCCCAGACGTGGGTCCCTTGCTCACTTTGCCACTGATTTCAAGCTAGCCTGGCTGATGACGGCTGAATAGCCAGAAACCGGTCCCAGGATAGCTTGTTTCCGGTCGCAGGGAAGACATGGCTTGGCAGTTCTGGGCTGGACTGTTCCCGTGAGGCACAGGGTCAGACTAATTTGCATATGGCCATGTCTGAACTGGGGTGGATGGAGTGAGCTAAAGAATGATGATGGATTAAACCCAGTATCAGTTGATCTGGGCGTGAGTGTTTGATTTGCTCAAGGGCTCACGTCCATCATCCCCTTTGATATTCACTTATGTTAGAGCGCAATCTCCTGCAAGTCGATGTAATAGACTTGCGTAGTAACTGGCATTGCACATGTAACTACGCTGGTCGTTGTAATGACCGCCATAGTGATTGGCATCAGCGGTGTCAAATCCGCGATGTAGCCAGGTTAGCTTCGACTCCAGTGGCATGGAGAGCACGGGACACACGTCTGGGCATACTCGTCCCACTCGGGGTGACAAATGCAAAAAGACCAATTGATGGACAGAATGCAGAACAATGTCATACATTCACCCCAGTACAGAGATCTGGGCCTAAATCCATCATTTTTTTGCTCACCATGCCATTCCAGTTTGAATCCAGCCATATGCAAATCAGTCTTGACCCTGCGCCCAATGGGAACAGTCCAGCCCGAACTGCCAAGCCAGGTCCTCCCTGGACTGGAAACAAGCATCCTAGGACCGATTTTGGGGTTTCACCCCTCATCAGCCAGGATAGCTTGACTCCAGTGGCATGGAGAGCACGGGACCCACGTCTGGGCATTCCCGTCCCACTCAGGGTGACAAATGCAAAAAGAACAATTGATGGACAGAATGCAGAACACTGTCATACATTCACCCCAGTACAGAGATCTGGGCCTAAATCCATCATTTTTTTGCTCACCATGCCATTCCAGTTTGAATCCAGCCATATGCAAATCAGTCTTGACCCTGCGCCCAATGGGAACAGTCCAGCCCGAACTGCCAAGCCAGGTCCTCCCTGGACTGGAAACAAGCATCCTAGGACCGATTTTGGGGTTTCACCCTCATCAGCCAGGATAGCTTGACTCCAGTGGCATGGAGAGTGCGGGACCCACGTCTGGGCATACCCGCCCCACTCGGGGTGATAAATGCAAAAAGAACAATTGATGGACAGAATGCAGAACAATGTCATACATTCACCCCAGTACAGAAATCTGGGCCTAAATCCATCGTTTTTTGCTCACCATGCCATTTCAGTTTAAACCCAGCCTTATGCAAATCAGCCTTGACCCTGTGCCCAATGGGAACAGTCCAGCCTGAACTGCCAAGCCAGGTCCTCCCTGGACTGGAAACAAGCATCCTATGACCGGTTTAGGAGTTTCTCCCTCATCAGCCAGGATAGCTTGACTCCAGTGGCATGGAGAGCACGGGACCCACGTCTGGGCATACCCGTCCCACTCGGGTTGACAAATGCAAAAAGAACAATTGATTGACAGAATGCAGAACAATGTCATACATTCACCCCAGTACAGAAATCTGGGCCTAAATCTATAATTTTTTTGCTCACCATGCCAGTCCAGTTTAAACCCAGCCATATGCAAATCAGTCTTGACCCTGTGCCCAATGGGAACAGTCCAGCCTGAACTGCCAAGCCAGGTCCTCCCTGGACTAGAAACAAGCATCCTAGGACAGGTTTCGGGGTTTCACCCCTCATCAGCCAGGATAGCTTGACTCCAGTGGCATGGAGAGCACGGGACCCACGTCTGGGCATACCCGGCCCACTCGGGGTGACAAATGCAAAAAGAACAATTGATGGACAGAATGCAGAACAATGTCATACATTCACCCCAGTACAGAGATCTGGGCCTAAAACCAGCGTTTTTTTGCTCACCATGCCATTCCAGTTTGAACCCAGCCATATGCAAATCAGTCTTGACCCTGTGCCCAACGGGAACAGTCCAGCCCGACCTGCCAAGCCAGGTCCTCCCTGGACTAGAAACAAGCATCCTAGGACAGGTTTCGGGGTTTCACCCTCATCAGCCAGGATAGCTTGACTCCAGTGGCATGGAGAGCACGGACCCACGTCTGGGCATACCCGGCCCACTCGGGTGACAAATGCAAAAAGAACAATTGATGGACAGAATGCAGAACAATGTCATACATTCACCCCAGTACAGAGATCTGGGCCTAAATCCATCGTTTTTTTGCTCACCATGCCATTCCAGTTTGAACCCAGCCATATGCAAATCAGTCTTGACCCTGTGCCTCATGGGAACAGTCCAGCCCGAACTGCCAAGCCAGGTCCTCCCTGGAGTGGAAACAAGCATCCTAGGACCGGCTTCGGAGTTTCACCCCTCTTCAGCCAGGATAGCTTGACTCCAGTGGCATGGAGAGCAAGGGACCCACGTCTGGGCATATCGCCGTTCCCGATCGGTTTCTCCGGAATGAAACGGCTGCCGGAATCTGTCTTTGGGGGCCCGTAGCATGCCCCACTTCACCTGGGGCCTTCCGAATGGGGCCTGTGGGAGTACCCATAGGACCCCTTTTCCAACCATGCCACAGTGTGGCAGGCAGCAAGGAGTGCCTGCCACAGGGTGCACAATTTTTCTAAGTTGGCAGGGTATGCCCAGACGTGGGTCCCTTGCTCACTTTGCCACTGGATTCAAGCTAGCCTGGCTGATGACGGCTGAATAGCCAGAAACCGGTCCCAGGATGCTTGTTTCCGGTCCAGGGAAGACATGGCTTGGCAGTTCGGGCTGGACTGTTCCCATGAGGCACAGGGTCAGACTGATTTGCATATGGCTATGTCTGAACTGGGGTGGTGGAGTGAGCTAAAGAATGATGATGGATTAAACCCAGATCAGTTGACTGGGGGTGAGTGTTTGATTTGCTCAAGCGCTCCGTCCATCATCCCCTTTGATATCGCTTTGTTCGCCCTAAGTTGGCAGGGTATGCCCAGACGTGGGTCCCTTGCTCACTTTGCCACTGGATTCAAGCTAGCCTGGCTGATGACGGCTGAATAGCCAGAAACCGGTCCCAGGATGCTTGTTTCGGGTCCAGGGAAGACATGGCTTGGCAGTTCGGGCTGGACTGTTCCCATGAGGCACAGGGTCAGACTGATTTGCATATGGCCATGTCTGAACTGGGGTGGTGGAGTGAGCTAAAGAATGATGATGGATTAAACCCAGATCAGTTGACTGGGGTGAGTGTTTGATTTGCTCAAGCGCTCCGTCCATCATCCCCTTTGATATCGCTTTGTTCGCCCTAAGTTGGCAGGGTATGCCCAGACGTGGGTCCCTTGCTCACTTTGCCACTGATTTCAAGCTAGCCTGGCTGATGACGGCTGAATAGCCAGAAACCGGTCCCAGGATGCTTGTTTCCGGTCCAGGGAAGACATGGCTTGGCAGTTCGGGCTGGACTGTTCCCGTGAGGCACAGGGTCAGACTAATTTGCATATGGCCATGTCTGAACTGGGGTGGTGGAGTGAGCTAAAGAATGATGATGGATTAAACCCAGATCAGTTGACTGGGGGTGAGTGTTTGATTTGCTCAAGGGCTCCGTCCATCATCCCCTTTGATATTCCTTATGTTAGAGCGCAATCTCCTGCAAGTCGATGTAATGACTTGCGTAGTAATGGCATTGCATTGTAACAACGCGGTCGTTGTAATGACCGCCATGTGATTGCATCGCGGTGTAAAATACGCGATGTAAAGGTTGTTTCCCGACTCCAGTGGCATGGAGAGCACGGGACACACGTCTGGGCATACTCGTCCCACTCGGGGTGACAAATGCAAAAAGACCAATTGATGGACAGAATGCAGAACAATGTCATACATTCACCCCAGTACAGAGATCTGGGCCTAAATCCATCATTTTTTTGCTCACCATGCCATTCCAGTTTGAATCCAGCCATATGCAAATCAGTCTTGACCCTGCGCCCAATGGGAACAGTCCAGCCCGAACTGCCAAGCCAGGTCCTCCCTGGACTTGAAACAAGCATCCTAGAACCGGTTTCGGGGTTTCACCCTCATCAGCCAGGATAGCTTGACTCCAGTGGCATGGAGAGCATGGGACCTACGTCTGGGTATACCCGTCCCACTCAGGGTGACAAATGCAAAAAGAACAATTGATGGACACAATGCAGAACAATGTCATACATTTACCCCAGTACAGAGATCTGGGCCTAAATCCATCGTTTTTTGCTCACCATGCCATTCCAGTTTGAACCCAGCCATATGCAAATCAGTCGACCCTGTGCCCAATGGGAACAGTCCAGCCCGAACTGCCAAGCCAGGTCCTCCCTGGACTGGAAACAAGCATCCTAGGACCGATTTTGGGGTTTCACCCCTCATCAGCCAGGATAGCTTGACTCCAGTGGCATGGAGAGTGCGGGACCCACGTCTGGGCATACCCGCCCCACTCGGGGTGATAAATGCAAAAAGAACAATTGATGGACAGAATGCAGAACAATGTCATACATTCACCCCAGTACAGAGATCTGGGCCTAAATCCATTGTTTTTTTGCTCACCATGCCATTCCAGTTTGAACCCAGCCATATGCAAATCAGTCTTGACCCTGTGCCTCAATGGGAACAGTCCAGCCCGAACTGCCAAGCCAGGTCCTCCCTGGACTGGAAACAAGCATCCTAGGACCGGTTTCGGGGTTTCACCCCATATCAGCCGGAATAGCTTGACTCCAGGAATATATACTTTAACGCTGGATTTTACACCGCAATACAATCACAACGCGGTTGTTACAACGACGGCAGTTGATGCACGCAATGCCATTATACGCAATGTCATACATCGACTTGCAGTAGATGGCGCCGTAACATTAGAATATATATAATTTACTATTCTAACTCCAGCCTACGTAACAGTAGGTAAGGTGTTGGAATACTAAACTATACTATTCCTTATGTTAGAGCGCCATCTACTGCAAGTCGATGTAATGACTTGCTTAGTAATGGCACTGCGGTAAACAACGCGGTCGTTGTAACGACTGCAGTTTGTGATTGCATCGCGGTGTAAAATCAGCGATGTAAAGTTTGTTTCCCGACTCCAGTGGCATGGAGAGCACAGGACACATGTCTGGGCATACCCGTCCCACTCGGGGTGACAAATGCAAAAAGAACAATTGATGGACAGAATGCAGAACACTGTCATAAAGTCACCCCAGTACAGAGATCTGGGCCTAAAACCAGCGTTTTTTTGCTCACCATGCCATTCCAGTTTGAACCCAGCCATATACAAATCAGTCTTGACCCTGTGCCCAACGGGAACAGTCCAGCCCGACCTGCCAAGCCAGGTCCTCCCTGGACTAGAAACAAGCATCCTAGGACCGGTTTCGGGGTTTCACCCCTCATCAGCCAGGATAGCTTGACTCCAGTGGCATGGAGAGCACGGGACCCACGTCTGGGCATTCCCGTCCCACTCAGGGTGACAAATGCAAAAAGAACAATTGATGGACAGAATGCAGAACACTGTCATACATTCACCCCAGTACAGAGATCTGGGCCTAAAACCAGCATTTTTTTGCTCACCATGCCATTCCAGTTTGAACCCAGCCATATGCAAATCAGTCTTGTCCTGTGCCCAACGGGAACAGTCCAGCCCAACCTGCTAAGCCAGGTCCTCCCTGGACTAGAAACAAGCATCCTAGGGCCGGTTTCGTGGTTTCACCCCTCATCAGCCAGGATAGCTTGACTCCAGTGGCATGGAGAGCACGGGACCCACGTCTGGGCATACCCGTCCCACTCGGGATGACAAATGCAAAAAGAACAATTGATGGACAGAATGCAGAACAATGTCATACATTCACCCCTGTACAGAAATCTGGGCCTAAATCCATCGTTTTTTTGCTCACCATGCCATTTCAGTTTAAACCCAGCCATATGCAAATGAGTCTTGACCCTGTGCCCAATGGGAACAGTCCAGCCTGAACTGCCAAGCCAGGTCCTCCCTGGACTGGAAACAACCATCCTTGACCTTGCCAGGTAGGTCGCTCCCCCACCACACAGCTCCGCCTGTGTTGTCTGCCCGCTGCTTCTGCAGGTAAGATCGCCCTCCGCTTGTGGCCCCGGTGCCCGCTTTGTCTGCTTGTCTCCCCTTTTCCTCTCTGTGCCCCTCGCCGCCCCATTGTCGTTGTGCCCGTGATTTTGTCTGCTCTCCCCTTGTTTTCCTTTCTGTGCCCCTCGCTGCCCCACTGTCGTTGTGCCCGTGATTTTGTCTGCTCTCCCCTTGTTTTCCTTTCTGTGCCCCTCGCTGCCCCATTGACGCTGTGCCCGTGATTTTGTCTGCTCTCCCCTTGTTTTCCTTTCTGTGCCCCTCGCCGCCCCATTGTCGTTGTGCCCGTGATTTTGTCTGCTCTCCCCTTGTTTTCCTTTCTGTGCCCCTCGCTGCCCCACTGTCGTTGTGCCCGTGATTTTGTCTGCTCTCCCCTTGTTTTCCTTTCTGTGCCCCTCGCTGCCCCATTGACGCTGTGCCCGTGATTTTGTCTGCTCTCCCTTGTTTTCCTTTCTGTGCCCCTCGCTGCCCCATTGACGCTGTGCCCGTGATTTTGTCTGCTCTCCCCTTGTTTTCCTTTCTGTGCCCTCGCTGCCCCATTGACGCTGTGCCCGTGATTTTGTCTGCTCTCCCCTTGTTTTCCTTTCTGTGCCCCTCGCTGCCCCATTGACGCTGTGCCCGTGATTTTGTCTGCTCTCCCCTTGTTTTCCTTTCTGTGCCCCTCGCTGCCCCATTGACGCTGTGCCCGTGATTTTGTCTGCTCTCCCCTTGTTTTCCTTTCTGTGCCCCTCGCTGCCCCATTGACGCTGTGCCCGTGATTTTGTCTGCTCTCCCTTGTTTTCCTTCTGTGCCCCCGCTGCCTCTCGCCATTCCCGCCGCTGCGTCCCCTGCGGCCCCGCCCCTGACTGCCCATTCGCTGCCCCTGCCTCCCGCCTCCCAGCTGCTCCTCCCTCCCACCTCCCCATAAATGGCGGCCGCTGCGCGGTGAGGAGAGCGACCCTTGACCTTGCCAGGTAGGTCGCTCCCCCACCACACAGCTCCGCCTGTGTTGTCTGCCCGCTGCTTCTGCAGGTAAGATCGCCCTCCGCTTGTGGCCCCGGTGCCCGCTTTGTCTGCTTGTCTCCCTTTTCCTCTCTGTGCCCCTCGCCGCCCCATTGTCGTTGTGCCCGTGATTTTGTCTGCTCTCCCCTTGTTTTCCTTTCTGTGCTCCTCACTGCCCCACTGTCGTTGTGCCCGTGATTTTGTCTGCTCTCCCTTGTTTTCCTCTCTGTGCCCCTCGCTGCCCCATTGACGCTGTGCCCGTGATTTTGTCTGCTCTCCCCTTGTTTTCCTTTCTGTGCCCCTCGCCGCCCCATTGTCGTTGTGCCCGTGATTTTGTCTGCTCTCCCTTGTTTTCCTTTCTGTGCCAACCCCAGCGCCGGAAACAACGACATCACCCCCTCGCAAGACCTCTGCAACTCACTCGCCGCGTTCTTCCACCGCAAGATCACCGACATACATAACAGCTTCGACGCACAGACCACGCACCCTACCGCCGAACCAACGCCCGCCACCACCACCCTCTGCAACTGGACCCCGATCAGCACCGAAGACACCACCCGCACGATGAACTCCATCCACTCCGGATCACCAACCGACCCCTGCCCACACCACGTCTTCAACAAAGCCGACGCCACCATCGCACCCCATCTCCGGGACATCATCAACTCCTCCTTCCACACCGCCACCTTCCCGGAGAGCTGGAAGCACGCCGAGCTTACCGCCCTCCTGAAGAAACCAACGGCGGACCCCACCGACCTCAAGAACTACCGTCCCATCTCGCTCCTTCCGTTTCCGGCCAAAGTCATCGAGAAGACCGTCAACAGACAGCTTGCCGCCTTCCTCGAGACGAATGGATCCCTCGACCCTCGCAGTCCGGGTTTCGGGCCAACCACAGCACCGAGACCGCCCTTATCGCAGCCACCGACGACATCAGAACCCTAACCGACAACGGGAAACAGCAGCCCTCATCCTCTTGGACCTCTCCGCGGCGTTCGACACCGTCTGCCACCGCACCCTAGTGAAGCGCCTCAGCAACATCGGAATCCGAGAGAAAGCACTGGAATGGATCATCTCGTTCCTCGCCGGAAGAACCCAGAGAGTCCGCCTCCCCCGTTCAGATCCGAGGCCACCGAAGTCATCTGCGGCGTTCCACAAGGATCTTCACTCAGTCCAACCCTCTTCAACGCTCTACATGAGCCCCTCGCAGCCATCGCACGCCAACACAACCTCAACATCATCTCCTACGCCGACGACACCCAGCTGATCCTCTCCCTCACCAACGACCCCACCACCGCCAGAGCCAACCTACACGACGGGATGAGAGACGTCGCCGACTGGATGAGGAACAGCCACCTTAAACTGAACTCAGACAAGGCGGAAGTCCTCATCCTGGGCTCATCACCCTCCGCCTGGGACGACTCTTAGTGGCCCCCGGCCCTGGGCACCGCGCCCAAGCCAACGGACCACGCACGCAACCTGGGCTTCATCCTGGACTCCTCCCTGTCGATGACCAGACAAGTCAACGCCGTCTCATCTTTGTGCTTCAACACCCTGCGCATGCTCCGCAAGATCTTCAGATGGATCCCCACTGAAACCAGGAAGACCGTCACCCAGGCACTCGTCACCAGCCGACTGGACTATGGGAACACCCTCTACGCCGGAACCACTGCCAAACTTCAAAAGACTCCAGCGCATCCAGAACGCCTCCGCACGACTCATCCTGGACATCCCCCGACACAGCCACATCACCGGACACCTGAAAGACCTGCACTGGCTCCCCGTCAGCAAGAGAATCACGTTCAGACTCCTCACCCACGCACACAAGGCCCTCCACGACCTGGGCCCCAAGTACCTCAACGACCGCATGACCTTCTACACGCCCACCCGCCAGCTACGATCAACCAGCCACGCCTCGCCACCGTACCACGCATCCACAGAGCCACCGCCGGAGGAAGATCCTTCTCCTACCTGGCAGCCAAGACCTGGAACTCCCTCCCCACTCACCTTCGGCGAACCCAGGACCATCTCTCCTTCAGGAAGCAGCTCAAGACCTGGCTGTTCGAGCAGTAACTTACCCCCTCCCCCAGCGCCTTGAGACCCTCCCGGGTGAGTAGCGCGCTCTATAAATGCCGTGATTGATTGATTGATTGCCCCTCGCTGCCCCACTGTCGTTGTGCCCGTGATTTTGTCTGCTCTCCCCTTGTTTTCCTTTCTGTGCCCCTCGCTGCCCCATTGACGCTGTGCCCGTGATTTTGTCTGCTCTCCCTTGTTTTCCTTTCTGTGCCCCTCGCTGCCCCATTGATGCTGTGCCCGTGATTTTGTCTGCTCTCCCTTGTTTTCCTTTCTGTGCCCCTCGCTGCCCCATTGACGCTGTGCCCGTGATTTTGTCTGCTCTCCCCTTGTTTTCCTTTCTGTGCCCCTCGCTGCCCCATTGACGCTGTGCCCGTGATTTTGTCTGCTCTCCCCTTGTTTTCCTTTCTGTGCCCCTCGCTGCCCCATTGACGCTGTGCCCATGATTTTGTCTGCTCTCCCTTGTTTTCCTTCTGTGCCCCGCTGCCTCTCGCCATTCCCGCCGCTGCGTCCCTGCGGCCCCGCCCCCTGACTGCCCATTCGCTGCCCCTGCCTCCCGCCTCCCAGCTGCTCCTCCCTCCCACCTCCCCATAAATGGCGGCCGCTGCGCGGTGAGGAGAGCGACCCTTGACCTTGCCAGGTAGGTCGCTCCCCACCACACAGCTCTGCCTGTGTTGTCTGCCCGCTGCTTCTGCAGGTAAGATCGCACTCCGCTTGTGGCCCCGGTGCCCGCTTTGTCTGCTTGTCTCCCTTTTCCTCTCTGTGCCCCTCGCCGCCCCATTGTCGTTGTGCCCGTGATTTTGTCTGCTCTCCCCTTGTTTTCCTTTCTGTGCCCCTCGCTGCCCCACTGTCGTTGTGCCCGTGATTTTGTCTGCTCTCCCTTGTTTTCCTTTCTGTGCCCCTCGCTGCCCCATTGACGCTGTGCCCGTGATTTTGTCTGCTCTCCCCTTGTTTTCCTTTCTGTGCCCTCGCCGCCCCATTGTCGTTGTGCCCGTGATTTTGTCTGCTCTCCCCTTGTTTTCCTTTCTGTGCCCTCGCTGCCCCACTGTCGTTGTGCCCGTGATTTTGTCTGCTCTCCCCTTGTTTTCCTTTCTGTGCCCCTCGCTGCCCCATTGACGCTGTGCCCGTGATTTTGTCTGCTCTCCCCTTGTTTTCCTTTCTGTGCCCCTCGCTGCCCCATTGACGCTGTGCCCGTGATTTTGTCTGCTCTCCCTTGTTTTCCTTTCTGTGCCCCTCGCTGCCCCATTGACGCTGTGCCCGTGATTTTGTCTGCTCTCCCTTGTTTTCCTTTCTGTGCCCCTCGCTGCCCCATTGACGCTGTGCCCGTGATTTTGTCTGCTCTCCCCTTGTTTTCCTTTCTGTGCCCTCGCTGCCCCATTGACGCTGTGCCCGTGATTTTGTCTGCTCTCCCTTGTTTTCCTTTCTGTGCCCCTCGCTGCCCCATTGACGCTGTGCCCGTGATTTTGTCTGCTCTCCCCTTGTTTTCCTTCTGTGCCCCCGCTGCCTCTCGCCATTCCCGCCGCTGCGTCCCCTGCGGCCCCGCCCCTGACTGCCCATTCGCTGCCCCTGCCTCCCGCCTCCCAGCTGCTCCTCCCTCCCACCTCCCCATAAATGGCGGCGCGCTGCGCGGTCGCGCGCCACTGGCGCGCCGAAGGCGCGCCTAAGGCAAGCCCGTCTGCGCCCGTCCGCGACTGGACCGCGCCCAGCGCCAGAACCCCTGGATCCCACCAACGCAACACTACTCGACGGACCTACGACGCCGCCACACTCACCGCACTCAATGCCGGCCAGAACCCTGCCTGCTACCGAGCCTCACCGAGACGCACCCACGGACCCTTCACCTGCCAAACCTGCCGATTCACCTGCCCCCGGACGTGCACCACCTCCGCCAAGTCGAGCAACAGCAGCAACCACCTGAAATGCATCCTGCTGAACACCCGCTCCGTCCACAGGCACGCCGTGGAACTCTGGGACCTGCTCGACGCAACAGCACCGGACATCGCCTTCCTCACCGAAACCTGGATGAACGCCTCCTCAGCGCCCGACATCGCCATAGCCATCCCGGACGGATACAAGATCACCCGGAGGGACCGCGTCAACCAGACGGGAGGAGGCATCGCCATCGTACACAAGAACACCATCCGCATCTCGACTAACTCCGACGAGACCTTCTCCGCCGCCGAACACCTACACTTCCAGATACACACTGACCCCAAGACCACCCTCCGAGGCACCCTCATCTACAGACCCCGGGACCACGCACACTATTCAGCGAAGACATCGCAGACTTCATCAGCCCGCACGCCATGCCCTCCGCCGACTACATCCTCCTAGGGGACCTCAACTTCCACCTGGAGAACAGCAACGACAGAAACACCACCGCCCTGCTGGACAACCTCGCCAACCTCGGACTCAAGCAACTGGTGAACACGCCCACCCACTACGCCGGCCACACGCTTGACCCCGTCTTCTCGTCCAGCAAGCACATCTCCTTCAGCCACGCCACCGGACTCCACTGGACCGACCACAGCTGCGTCCACTTCAGCTTCAGAAAGACTGCAACCCACCACCACCCGCAACAGGCTCCCCGCCGGAGCTGGAGCAAGATCACCGCCGAGCAGCTCACCGCCTCCCTCAGCCAGAACACACCCACCAACACAACGGACCCAAACGAAGCAGCCAGCAACCTCGCCAAGTGGCTGACCGCCTGCGCCGACAACCTCGCACCACTAAAAACCCTCCCAGCAGACCCGGAAGCAAGAAAACCCCTTGGTTCACCAACGAACTCAAGGAATCCAAGAAGAACTGCCGCACTCTCGAGAAAACCTGGCGACTCGACCAGACCACAGACAACAGGACCGCCCTCAAGCACGCCACCCGCAAACACCACCAGCTGATCCGTGCCACCAAGAAGTCGGCACTCAAAGAACGACTGGACAACAACGCCCATGACAGCAAGGAACTTTTCAGCATCGTCAAAGAGTTCTCCAACCCCAGCGCCGGAAACAACGACATCACCCCCTCGCAAGACCTCTGCAACTCACTCTCCGCGTTCTTCCACCGCAAGATCACCGACATACACAACAGCTTCGACGCACAAACAACGCACCCTACCGCCGAACCAACGCCCGCCACCACCACCCTCTGCAACTGGACCCCGATCAGCACCGAAGACACCACCCGCACGATGAACTCCATCCACTCCGGATCACCAACCGACCCCTGCCCACACCACGTCTTCAACAAAGCCGACGCCACCATCGCACCCCATCTCCGGGACATCATCAACTCCTCCTTCCACACCGCCACCTTCCCGGAGAGCTGGAAGCACGCCGAGCTTACCGCCCTCCTGAAGAAACCAACGGCGGACCCCACCGACCTCAAGAACTACCGTCCCATCTCGCTCCTTCCGTTTCCGGCCAAAGTCATCGAGAAGACCGTCAACAGACAGCTTGCCGCCTTCCTCGAGACGAATGGATCCCTCGACCCCTCGCAGTCCGGGTTTCGGGCCAACCACAGCACCGAGACCGCCCTTATCGCAGCCACCGACGACATCAGAACCCTAACCGACAACGGGGAAACAGCTGCCCTCATCCTCTTGGACCTCTCCGCGGCGTTCGACACCGTCTGCCACCACACCCTAGTGAAGCGCCTCAGCAACATCGGAATCCGAGAGAAAGCACTGGAATGGATCATCTCGTTCCTCGCCGGAAGAACCCAGAGAGTCCGCCTCCCCCGTTCAGATCCGAAGCCACCGAAGTCATCTGCGGCGTTCCACAAGGATCCTCACTCAGCCCAACCCTCTTCAACGTCTACATGAGCCCCCTCGCAGCCATCGCACGCCGACACAACCTCAACATCATCTCCTACGCCGACGACACCCAGCTGATCCTCTCCCTCACCAACGACCCCACCACCGCCAGAGCCAACCTACACGACGGGATGAGAGACGTCGCCGACTGGATGAGGAACAGCCGCCTTAAACTGAACTCAGACAAGACGGAAGTCCTCATCCTGGGCTCATCACCCTCCGCCTGGGACGACTCCTGGTGGCCCCCGGCCCTGGGCACCGCGCCCAAGCCAACGGACCACGCACGCAACCTGGGCTTCATCCTGGACTCCTCCCTGTCGATGACCAGACAAGTCAACGCCGTCTCATCTTCATGCTTCAACACCCTGCGCATGCTCCGCAAGATCTTCAGATGGATCCCCACTGAAACCAGGAAGACCGTCACCCAGGCACTCGTCACCAGCCGACTGGACTATGGGAACACCCTCTACGCCGGAACCACAGCCAAACTTCAAAAGAGACTCCAGCGCATCCAGAACGCCTCCGCACGACTCATCCTGGACATCCCCCGACACAGCCACATCACCGGACACCTGAAAGACCTGCACTGGCTCCCCGTCAGCAAGAGAATCGCGTTCAGACTCCTCACCCACGCACACAAGGCCCTCCACGACCGGGGCCCAAAGTACCTCAACGACCGCATGACCTTCTACACGCCCACCCGCCAGCTACGATCAACCAGCCACGCCTCGCCACCGTACCACGCATCCGCAGAACCACCGCCGGAGGAAGATCCTTCTCCTACCTGGCAGCCAAGACCTGGAACTCCCTCCCCACTCACCTTCGGCGAACCCAGGACCATCTCTCCTTCAGGAAGCAGCTCAAGACCTGGCTGTTCGAGCAGTAACTTACCCCCTCCCCCAGCGCCTTGAGACCCTCCCGGGTGAGTAGCGCGCTCTATAAATGCCGTGATTGATTGATTGATCCTAGGACCGGTTTAGGGGTTTCTCCCCTCATCAGCCAGGATAGCTTGACTCCAGTGGCATGGAGAGGACCGGACCCACGTCTGGGCATACCCGTCCCACTCGGGGTGACAAATGCAAAAAGAACAATTGATGGACAGAATGCAGAACAATGTCATACATTCACCCCAGTACAGAGATCTGGGCCTAAATCCATCGTTTTTTTGCTCACCATGCCATTCCAGTTTGAATCCAGCCATATGCAAATCAATTTTGACCCTGTGCCCAATGGGAACAGTCCAGCCTGAACTGCCAAGCCAGGTCCTCCCTGGACTGGAAACAAGCATCCTAGAACCGGTTTCGGGGTTTCACCCATCATCAGCCAGGATAGCTTGACTCCAGTGGCATGGAGAGCACGGGACCGACGTCTGGGCATACCTGTCCCACTCGGGGTGACAAATGCAAAAAGAACAATTGATGGACAGAATGCAGAACAATGTCATGCATTCACCTCAGTACAACGATCTGGGCCTAAATCCATCGTTTTTTTCCTCACCATGCCATTTCAGTTTGAACCCAGCCATATGCAAATCAGTCTTGACCCTGTGCCCAATGGGAACAGTGCAACCCGAACTGCCAAGCCAGGCCCTCCCTGGACTGGAAACAAGCATCCTAGGACCGGTTTCGTGGTTTCACCCCTCATCTGCCAGGATAGCTTTACTCCAGTGGCATGGAGAGCACGGGACCCAAGTCTGGGCATACCCGTCCCACTCGGGGTGACAAATGCAAAAAGAACAATTGATGGACAGAATGCAGAACAATGTCATACATTCATCCCAGTACCGAGATCTGGGCCTAAATCCATCGGTTTTTTGCTCACCATGCCATTCAAGTTTGAACCCAGCCGAATGCAAATCAGTCTTGACCCTGTGCCCAATGGGAACAGTCCAGCCCGAACTGCCAAGCCAGGTCCTCCCTGGACTGGAAACAAGCATCCTAGGACTGGTTTCGGGGTTCCACCCCTCATCAGCCAGGATAGCTTGACTCCAGTGGAATGGAGAGCACGGGACCCACCTCTGGGCATACCCGTCCCACTCGGGGTGACAAATGCAAAAAGAACAATTGATGGACAGAATGCAGAACAATGTCATACATTCACCCCAATACAGAGATCTGGGGCTAAATCCATCGTTTTTTTGCTCACCATGCCATTCCAGTATGACCCCAGCCATATGCAAATCAGTCTTGACCCTGCGCCCAATAGGAACAGTCAAGCCCAAACTGCCAAGCCAGGTCCTCCCTGGACTAGAAACAAGCATCCTAGGACCGGTTTCGGGGTTTCACCCCTCATCAGCCAGGATAGCTTGACTCCAGTGGCATGGAGAGCACGGGACCCACGTCTGGGCATACCCGGCCCACTCGGGGTGACAAATGCAAAAAGAACAATTGATGGACAGAATGCAGAACAATGTCATACATTCACCCCAGTACAGAGATCTGGGCCTAAATCCATCGTTTTTTTGCTCACCATGCCATTCCAGTTTGAACCCAGCCATATGCAAATCAGTCTTGACCCTGTGCCTCATGGGAACAGTCCAGCCCGAACTGCCAAGCCAGTTCCTCTCTGGAGTGGAAACAAGCATCCTAGGACAGGTTTCGGGGTTTCACCCCTCTTCAGCCAGGATAGCTTGACTCCAGTGGCATGGAGAGCACGGGACCCACGTCTGGGCATATCGCCGTTCCCGATCGGTTTCTCCGGAATGAAACGGCTGCCGGAATCTGTCTTTGGGGGCCCGTAGCATGCCCCACTTCACCTGGGGCCTTCCGAATGGGGCCTGTGGGGGTACCCAAAGGACCCCCCTTTCCAACCATGCACAGTGTGGCAGGCAGCAAGGGGTGCCTGCCACAGGGTGCACAATTTTTCTAAGTTGGCAGGGTATGCCCAGACGTGGGTCCCTTGCTCACTTTGCCACTGGATTCAAGCTAGCCTGGCTGAAGACAGCTGAATAGCCAGAAACCGGTCCCAGGATGCTTGTTTCCGGTCCAGGGAAGACATGGCTTGGCAGTTCGGGCTGGACTGTTCCAATGAGGCACAGTGTCAGACTGATTTGCATATGGCCATGTCTGAACTGGGGTGGTGGAGTGAGCTAAAGAATGATGATGGATTAAACCCAGATCAGTTGACTGGGGGTGAGTGTTTGATTTGCTCAATCGCTCCGTCCATCATCCCCTTTGATATTGCTTTGTTCACCCTAAGTTGGCAGGGTATGCCCAGACGTGGGTCCCTTGCTCACTTTGCCACTGGATTCAAGCTAGCCTGGCTGATGACGGCTGAATAGCCAGAAACCGGTCCCAGGATGCTTGTTTCCGGTCCAGGGAAGACATGGCTTGGCAGTTCGGGCTGGACTGTTCCCATGAGGCACAGGGTCAGACTGATTTGCATATGGCTATGTCTGAACTGGGGTGGTGGAGTGAGCTAAAGAATGATGATGGATTAAACCCAGATCAGTTGACTGGGGGTGAGTGTTTGATTTGCTCAAGCGCTCCGTCCATCATCCCCTTTGATATCGCTTTGTTCGCCCTAAGTTGGCAGGGTATGCCCAGACGTGGGTCCCTTGGTCACTTTGCCACTGGATTCAAGCTAGCCTGGCTGATGACGGCTGAATAGCCAGAAACCGGTCCCAGGATGCTTGTTTCCGGTCCAGGGAAGACATGGCTTGGCAGTTCGGGCTGGACTGTTCCAGTGAGGCACAGGGTCAGACTGATTTGCATATTGCCATGTCTGAACTGGGGTGGTGGAGTGAGCTAAAGAATGATGATGGATTAAACCCAGATCAGTTTACTGGGGGTGAGTCTTTGATTTGCTCAAGCGCTCCGTCCATCATCCCCATTGATATTCCTTATGTTAGAGCGCAATCTCCTGCAAGTCGATGTAATGACTTGCGTAGTAATGGCATTGCATTGTAACAACGCGGTCGTTGTAATGACCGCCTTGTGATTGCATCGCGGTGTAAAATACGCGATGTAAAGGTTGTTTCCCGACTCCAGTGGCATGGAGAGCACGGGACACACGTCTGGGCATACCCGTCCCACTCGGGGTGACAAATGCAAAAAGAACAATTGATGGACAGAATGCAGAACAAAGTCATACATTCACCCCAGTACAGAGATCTGGGCCTAAATCCAGCGTTTTTTTGCTTACCATGCCATTCCAGTTTGAACCCAGCCATATGCAAATCAGTCTTGACCCTGTGCCCAATGGGAACAGTCCAGCCTGAACTGCCAAGCCAGGTCCTCCCTGGACTGGAAACAAGCATCCTTGGACCGGTTTAGGGGTTTCTCCCCTCATCAGCCAGGATAGCTTGACTCCAGTGGCATGGAGAGCACTGGACCCACGTCTGGGCATACTCGTCCCACTCGGGGTGACAAATGCAAAAAGAACAATTGATGGACAGAATGCAGAACAATGTCATACATTCACCCCAGTACAGAGATCTGGGCCTAAATCCTTCATTTTTTGCTCACCATGCCATTCCAGTTTGAATCCAGCCATATGCAAATCAGTCTTGACCCTGCGCCCAATGGGAACAGTCCAGCCCGAACTGCCAAGCCAGGTCCTCCTGGACTGGAAACAAGCATCCTAGAACCGGTTTCGGGGTTTCACCCCTCATCAGCCAGGATAGCTTGACTCCAGTGGCATGGAGAGCATGGGACCCACGTCTGGGTATACCCGTCCCACTCAGGGTGACAAATGCAAAAAGAACAATTGATGGACACAATGCAGAACAATGTCATACATTTACCCCAGTACAGAGATCTGGGCCTAAATCCATCGTTTTTTGCTCACCATGCCATTCCAGTTTGAACCCAGCCATATGCAAATCAGTCGACCCTGTGCCCAATGGGAACAGTCCAGCCCGAACTGCCAAGCCAGGTCCTCCCTGGACTGGAAACAAGCATCCTAGGACCGGTTTTGGGGTTTCACCCCTCATCAGCCAGGATAGCTTGACTCCAGTGGCATGGAGAGCTGGGACCCACGTCTGGGCATACCCGCCCCACTCGGGGTGATAAATGCAAAAAGAACAATTGATGGACAGAATGCAGAACAATGTCATACATTCACCCCAGTACAGAGATCTGGGCCTAAATCCATTGTTTTTTTGCTCACCATGCCATTCCAGTTTGAACCCAGCCATATGCAAATCAGTCTTGACCCTGTGCCCAATGGGAACAGTCCAGCCCGAACTGCCAAGCCAGGTCCTCCCTGGACTGGAAACAAGCATCCTAGGACCGGTTTCGGGGTTTCACCCCATATCAGCCGGGATAGCTTGACTCCAGGAATATATACTTTAACGCGGATTTTACACCGCAATACAATCACAACGCGGTTGTTACAACGACGGCGTTTTTACCACGCAATGCCATTACTACGCAAGTCATTACATCGACTTGCAGTAGATGGCGCCGTAACATTAGAAATATATAATTTACTATTCCAACTCCAGCCTACGTAACAGTAGGTAAGGTGTTGGAATACTAAACTATACTATTCCTTATGTTAGAGCGCCATCTACTGCAAGTCGATGTAATGACTTGCTTAGTAATGGCACTGCATTAGTATCAACGCGGTCGTTGTAACGACCGCGTTAGGATTGCATCGCGGTGTAAAATCCACGATGTAAAGTTTGTTTCCCGACTCCAGTGGCATGGAGAGCACAGGACACATGTCTGGGCATACCCGTCCCACTCGGGGTGACAAATGCAGAAAGAACAATTGATGGACAGAATGCAGAACAATGTCATACATTCACCCCAGTGCAGAGATCTGGGCCTAAATCCATCGTTTTTGCTCACCATGCCATTTCAGTTTAAACCCAGCCATATGCAAATCAGTCTTGACCCTGTGCCCAATGGGAACAGTCCAGCCTGAACTGCCAAGCCAGGTCCTCCCTGGACTGGAAACAACCATCCTAGGACCGGTTTAGGGGTTTCTCCCCTCATCAGCCAGGATAGCTTGACTCCAGTGGCATGGAGAGCACCGGACCCACGTCTGGGCATACCCGTCCCACTCGGGGTGACAAATGCAAAAAGAACAATTGATGGACAGAATGCAGAACAATGTCATACATTCACCCCAGTACAGAGATCTGGGCCTAAATCCATCGTTTTTTTGCTCACCATGCCATTCCAGTTTGAATCCAGCCATATGCAAATCAATCTTGACCCTGTGCCCAATGGGAACAGTCCAGCCTGAACTGCCAAGCCAGGTCCTCCCTGGACTGGAAACAAGCATCCTAGAACCGGTTTCGGGGTTTCACCCCTCATCAGCCAGGATAGCTTGATTCAAGTGGCATGGAGAGCACGGGACCGACGTCTGGGCATACCTGTCCCACTCGGGGTGACAAATGCAAAAAGAACAATTGATGGACAGAATGCAGAACAATGTCATACATTCACCCCAGTACAGAGATCTGGGGCTAAATCCATCGTTTTTTTGCTCACCATGCCATTCCAGTATGACCCCAGCCATATGCAAATCAGTCTTGACCCTGCGCCCAATAGGAACAGTCAAGCCCAAACTGCCAAGCCAGGTCCTCCCTGGACTAGAAACAAGCATCCTAGGACCGGTTTCGGGGTTTCACCCCTCATCAGCCAGGATAGCTTGACTCCAGTGGCATGGAGAGCACGGGACCCACGTCTGGGCATACCCGGCCCACTCGGGGTGACAAATGCAAAAAGAACAATTGATGGACAGAATGCAGAACAATGTCATACATTCACCCCAGTACAGAGATCTGGGCCTAAATCCATCGTTTTTGCTCACCATGCCATTCCAGTTTGAACCCAGCCATATGCAAATCAGTCTTGACCCTGTGCCTCATGGGAACAGTCCAGCCCGAACTGCCAAGCCAGTTCCTCTCTGAGTGGAAACAAGCATCCTAGGACAGGTTTCGGGTTTCACCCCTCTTCAGCCAGGATAGCTTGACTCCAGTGGCATGGAGAGCACGGGACCCACGCCTGGGCATATCGCCGTTCCCGATCGGTTTCTCCGGAATGAAACGGCTGCCGGAATCTGTCTTTGGGGGCCCGTAGCATGCCCCACTTCACCTGGGGCCTTCCGAATGGGGCCTGTGGGGGTACCCAAAGGACCCCCCTTTCCAACCATGCACAGTGTGGCAGGTAGCAAGGGGTGCCTGCCACAGGGTGCACAATTTTTCTAAGTTGGCAGGGTATGCCCAGACGTGGGTCCCTTGCTCACTTTGCCACTGGATTCAAGCTAGCCTGGCTGAAGACAGCTGAATAGCCAGAAACCGGTCCCAGGATGCTTGTTTCCGGTCCAGGGAAGACATGGCTTGGCAGTTCGGGCTGGACTGTTCCCATGAGGCACAGTGTCAGACTGATTTGCATATGGCCATGTCTGAACTGGGGTGGTGGAGTGAGCTAAAGAATGATGATGGATTAAACCCAGATCAGTTGACTGGGGGTGAGTGTTTGATTTGCTCAATCGCTCCGTCCATCATCCCCTTTGATATTGCTTTGTTCGCCCTAAGTTGGCAGGGTATGCCCAGACGTGGGTCCCTTGCTCACTTTGCCACTGGATTCAAGCTAGCCTGGCTGATGACGGCTGAATAGCCAGAAACCGGTCCCAGGATGCTTGTTTCCGGTCCAGGGAAGACATGGCTTGGCAGTTCGGGCTGGACTGTTCCCATGAGTCACAGGGTCAGACTGATTTGCATATGGCTATGTCTGAACTGGGGTGGTGGAGTGAGCTAAAGAATGATGATGGATTAAACCCAGATCAGTTGACTGGGGGTGAGTGTTTGATTTGCTCATGCGCTCCGTCCATCATCCCCTTTGATATCGCTTTGTTCGCCCTAAGTTGGAAGGGTATGCCCAGACGTTGGTCCCTTGCTCACTTTGCCACTGGATTCAAGCTAGCCTGGCTGATGACGGCTGAATAGCCAGAAACCGGTCCCAGGATGCTTGTTTCCGGTCCAGGGAAGACATGGCTTGGCAGTTCGAGCTGGACTGTTCCCATGAGGCACAGGGTCAGACTGATTTGCATATGGCCATGTCTGAACTGGGGTGGTGGAGTGAGCTAAAGAATGATGATGGATTAAACCCAGATCAGTTGACTGGGGGTGAGTGTTTGATTTGCTCAAGCGCTCCGTCCATCATCCCCTTTGATATCGCTTTGTTCGCCCTAAGTTGGCAGGGTATGCCCAGACGTGGGTCCCTTGGTCACTTTGCCACTGGATTCAAGCTAGCCTGGCTGATGACGGCTGAATAGCCAGAAACCGGTCCCAGGATGCTTGTTTCGGGTCCAGGGAAGACATGGCTTGGCAGTTCGGGCTGGACTGTTCCAGTGAGGCACAGGGTCAGACTGATTTGCATATTGCCATGTCTGAACTGGGGTGGTGGAGTGAGCTAAAGAATGATGATGGATTAAACCCAGATCAGTTTACTGGGGGTGAGTCTTTGATTTGCTCAAGCGCTCCGTCCATCATCCCCATTGATATTCCTTATGTTAGAGCGCAATCTCCTGCAAGTCGATGTAATGACTTGCGTAGTAATGGCATTGCATTGTAACAACGCGGTCGTTGTAATGACCGCCTTGTGATTGCATCGCGGTGTAAAATACGCGATGTAAAGGTTGTTTCCCGACTCCAGTGGCATGGAGAGCACGGGACACACGTCTGGGCATACCCGTCCCACTCGGGGTGACAAATGCAAAAAGAACAATTGATGGACAGAATGCAGAACAAAGTCATACATTCACCCCAGTACAGAGATCTGGGCCTAAGTCCAGCGTTTTTTGCTCACCATGCCATTCCAGTTTGAACCCAGCCATATGCAAATCAGTCTTGACCCTGTGCCCAATGGGAACAGTCCAGCCTGAACTGCCAAGCCAGGTCCTCCCTGGACTGGAAACAAGCATCCTTGGACCGGTTTAGGGGTTTCTCCCCTCATCAGCCAGGATAGCTTGACTCCAGTGGCATGGAGAGCACTGGACCCACGTCTGGGCATACTCGTCCCACTCGGGGTGACAAATGCAAAAAGAACAATTGATGGACAGAATGCAGAACAATGTCATACATTCACCCCAGTACAGAGATCTGGGCCTAAATCCTTCATTTTTTTGCTCACCATGCCATTCCAGTTTGAATCCAGCCATATGCAAATCAGTCTTGACCCTGCGCCCAATGGGAACAGTCCAGCCCGAACTGCCAAGCCAGGTCCTCCCTGGACTGGAAACAAGCATCCTAGAACCGGTTTCGGGGTTTCACCCCTCATCAGCCAGGATAGCTTGACTCCAGTGGCATGGAGAGCATGGGACCCACGTCTGGGTATACCCGTCCCACTCAGGGTGACAAATGCAAAAAGAACAATTGATGGACACAATGCAGAACAATGTCATACATTTACCCCAGTACAGAGATCTGGGCCTAAATCCATCGTTTTTTTGCTCACCATGCCATTCCAGTTTGAACCCAGCCATATGCAAATCAGTCGACCCTGTGCCCAATGGGAACAGTCCAGCCCGAACTGCCAAGCCAGGTCCTCCCTGGACTGGAAACAAGCATCCTAGGACCGGTTTTGGGGTTTCACCCCTCATCAGCCAGGATAGCTTGACTCCAGTGGCATGGAGAGCGCGGGACCCACGTCTGGGCATACCCGCCCCACTCGGGGTGATAAATGCAAAAAGAACAATTGATGGACAGAATGCAGAACAATGTCATACATTCACCCCAGTACAGAGATCTGGGCCTAAATCCATTGTTTTTTGCTCACCATGCCATTCCAGTTTGAACCCAGCCATATGCAAATCAGTCTTGACCCTGTGCCCAATGGGAACAGTCCAGCCCGAACTGCCAAGCCAGGTCCTCCCTGGACTGGAAACAAGCATCCTAGGACCGGTTTCGGGGTTTCACCCCATATCAGCCGGGATAGCTTGACTCCAGGAATATATACTTTAACGCGGATTTTACACCGCAATACAATCACAACGCGGTTGTTACAACGACGGCGTTTTTACCACGCAATGCCATTACTACGCAAGTCATTACATCGACTTGCAGTAGATGGCGCCGTAACATTAGAAATATATAATTTACTATTCCAACTCCAGCCTACGTAACAGTAGGTAAGGTGTTGGAATACTAAACTATACTATTCCTTATGTTAGAGCGCCATCTACTGCAAGTCGATGTAATGACTTGCTTAGTAATGGCACTGCGTTGTAACAACGCGGTCGTTGTAACGACCGCGTTGTGATTGCATCGCGGTGTAAAATCCGCGATGTAAAGTTTGTTTCCCGACTCCAGTGGCATGGAGAGCACAGGACACATGTCTGGGCATACCCGTCCCACTCGGGGTGACAAATGCAGAAAGAACAATTGATGGACAGAATGCAGAACAATGTCATACATTCACCCCAGTGCAGAGATCTGGGCCTAAATCCATCGTTTTTTTGCTCACCATGCCATTTCAGTTTAAACCCAGCCATATGCAAATCAGTCTTGACCCTGTGCCCAATGGGAACAGTCCAGCCTGAACTGCCAAGCCAGGTCCTCCCTGGACTGGAAACAAGCATCCTAGAACCGGTTTCGGGGTTTCACCCCTCATCAGCCAGGATAGCTTGATTCAAGTGGCATGGAGAGCACGGGACCGACGTCTGGGCATACCTGTCCCACTCGGGGTGACAAATGCAAAAAGAACAATTGATGGACAGAATGCAGAACAATGTCATACATTCACCTCAGTACAAAGATCTGGGCCTAAATCCATCGTTTTTTTGCTCACCATGCCATTTCAGTTTGAACCCAGCCATATGCAAATCAGTCTTGACCCTGTGCCCAATGGGAACAGTCCAACCCGAACTGCCAAGCCAGGCCCTCCCTGGACTGGAAACAAGCATCCTAGGACCGGTTTCGTGGTTTCACCCCTCATCTGCCAGGATAGCTTTACTCCAGTGGCATGGAGAGCATGGGACCCAAGTCTGGGCATACCCATCCCACTCGGGGTGACAAATGCAAAAAGAACAATTGATGGACAGAATGCAGAACAATGTCATACATTCATCCCAGTACCGAGATCTGGGCCTAAATCCATTGGTTTTTTGCTCACCATGCCATTCAAGTTTGAACCCAGCCATATGCAAATCAGTCTTGACCCTGTGCCCAATGGGAACAGTCCAGCCCGAACTGCCAAGCCAGGTCCTCCCTGGACTGGAAACAAGCATACTAGGACTGGTTTCGGGGTTTCACCCCTCATCAGCCAGGATAGCTTGATTCCAGTGGAATGGAGAGCACGGGACCCACCTCTGGGCATACCCGTCCCACTCGGGGTGACAAATGCAAAAAGAACAATTGATGGACAGAATGCAGAACAATGTCATACATTCACCCCAGTACAGAGATCTGGGGCTAAATCCATCGTTTTTTTGCACACCATGCTATTCCAGTATGACCCCAGCCATATGCAAATCAGTCTTGACCCTGCGCCCAATGGGAACAGTCAAGCCCAAACTGCCAAGCCAGGTCCTCCCTGGACTAGAAACAAGCATCCTAGGACCGGTTTCGGGGTTTCACCCCTCATCAGCCAGGATAGCTTGACTCCAGTGACATGGAGAGCACGGGATCCATGTCTGGGCATACCCGTCCCACTCGGGGTGACAAATGCAAAAAGATGGACAGAATGCAGAACAATGTCATACATTAATCCCAGTACAGAGATCTGGGCCTAAATCCATCGTTTTTTTGCTCACCATGCCATTCCAGTTTGAAGCCAGCCATATGCAAATCAGTCTTGACCCTGTGCCTCATGGGAACCGTCCA